>JAVSBS010000664.1:0-26605 GCA_033124195.1 Coracias cyanogaster | reverse complement strand
GGGGGGCCACCGGCGGCTCCGCGCCCTCCGCCCGCCCCGCGGCTCCCCGGTGCGCGCCCGCGGCCGGGAGCCGGGGGGCGCACGGCGGAGGCACCTGCGGCGGGGCCGTCCCCGCCGTCCACCCGCTCCCCCCCGGGCCGGGGCTGCTCAGGAGGGACCGTGATTTGCGGTGCCATATGTCGAGCGGCTCGGCGGAGCGCAGCCCTTCAGAGCCGGAGCAGCTGCTGCCCCGGCCCTACCTACCCGGCGCATAATACCTGGGAGCCGCAGCTCCGCGTCCCCCTTTTGAGAGGGCAGCGCGGCCGGGCCGGCTCCGCGCCTCTGTTTTGTGACTTTATTGTGGGGCCCAACAGATGCACGGCTGCTCCTCCTGCCCCTCGCCCCGGAGCGAGCGCGCTGCTCGGGACACAAGGAGCACAGATGCCAGGCGCAAGGTGCACCAGATGCCCCGCTTTGTGAATTCAAACAATATTTCGCCTTTCCTCCCCCCCCCACCCCTCGACGAGACGGAGAGGGGCAGGGACGCAGAAAGAAAAATATATTTTAGGAAGAAAAAAAAAAAAAAAGAATGGGGAGAAGAAAGGGAAGCCCCGGTAAGCGGCGCCGGGAGCGCGTCCCTTGGAGCCGCCCGACGGGGCGCACGGGCGGGCGCAGCGCCGCGGCCCCGGGCAGGGAGCCGCGGGGGGCCCGGGAAGCGCTCGGCCAGGGCGGGCAGGGGCCGGGGGTGCCCGCCGTGGAGAACGGAGTCTCCCCAGGAAGTCATGAATTAGGATGCGAGCGCTTCCCCGGGAACGGGCAGAGTGGCAAAGGCTGCTTGGGAAAAGGACGGCAAAGCCCGTTTTGCCACCGTAAATCTTGCCCGTGAGCCGTGCCTTTTGTGGCCAGGGTCTGGCACAAGAGAGAGTTCAGAGTAACTGGTACATGCGTGTGCAACAGCTCTCCCCAGTATGGGCCAGGGCTGCTGGCCACCTCGGGCATCCCTCTCTGCAGAGGCAAAATGAGCTCTAAGGCAGAAGAAGCTGTGCAAGGAGGAACATCTCCCTAAGGGTAGAGCCCCTTCCTGCACTGGCACAGATCTCACCAGCTGCTAACACCAGTCTCCTCTGTAACCATCCAGCACCCGTTGCCCTCTCCGTGCTGCAGAAGTCTGCCTCAAAGGCCTGATCCATCCAGATGGGTTTTCCTGTAGCCCCACTGGGAGCTGGGCTCCATCCCTCACATGCTCTGACTTACAAGGGCTGAGGGCTGAAGCTACTCAGGGGCAGGAGTAACCCAGCGGAGTCCTGGGGTGAGGGATGCCATTACTCCACCAGAAAACGAGAAGCCCTGAGAGTGCACAGGGAAAGAAAACCTAAGAGTTTTCCGTGTGCAATCCGGCTCGGCCATAAACCTCTCTCCATGCCCTGAAAACGCAGCCTCACGGGAGGTGGCTTCATGAGGCTGCCAGAGCAGACCATGGATATGCTGATCTCAGTTTGCCATCCTCCTGATCAGCACTTCTCCCTGTAAGGGCAAAAATGTAACATCTTGGCATTTTGATGCACGGTGAGGTTATAAGCAGTGTGGACTTGTCCTACTGCTTGCTCTGAAACTCCTCATCCCCCCAGCTGCCCATCAAACAGAGAGTGCTTTCTGACCTCCAAAAATAATTGTAGATGCGCTTTCCTCTCTAATTTAGAGGCTCAAAATTCAAACATACACAGAAGGCACCAGAACTGGCTTTTGAGAATTGAAAAATTTGCTAAAAGCCAGGACTCTGGAAGGAAATTCCCCACCTGGCCTGGAAACAACGGCAGAGGTGCCCTGATGGACTCACACACTACTAACCCCTTTCCAGAGCTTCATCAAAGCCCTCAACATTAGACAGAGTGAGATGTGGGCACTTTGACCCTTCCTTTGCTCACCTGCCCACACCCCCAGTGCATGACTCCATCCCTGCCCCAACCATCCCTGTCTCTTCCCATCTCCTCCCTCCTTCTAGTCCCAGGAAGAAGCATCCCTCCTCATCTAGTCTCAGGAAGAAGCATCCCTCCTCACCCACACTCCTCTCTCTCAGCCTTGCCATCCCCTTGCTTACATCTCTGCATATTCGTGCCCCTCTCCTGGCAAGCCTTGTGCTGGTGTCCCCACCAGACTGCCTCAGTGCCCCATCCCAGCTCTCACCAGCTATCCCTGCCCATCTGCACACACCCCACCCCAGATCCTGATGCTGTTACCTCTCTCCCAACCATTTATCGAGCATCAGGGTCCATCTGTCAAGTCCCCAACCTTTGAATGGGAGCCTTCCATCACCCCGCACTACTGCAATGGTGAGAAGGAGACAGGGGTATATGTAGAAGAAGGGATCATTTTCTTCCCTGAGTAAAAGTTTATGATGAACCTGGGGTGCCCATGAGTGGTATGAACCCTCCTGCCAGCCCATGCCAGGGCCTCTGGGGAGGTGAGCAGCCAGCCTGACTTCTGTATCTCATTGAGAAATGATGTATTTGCAACAAAAAGGGGAAAAAAAAACCAACCCTCTGGACATTTTCACACAAAACACCATGCAATCATAACACATAATTTTAGCTCAGTCCAGCTCTGCAAGACGAGTGACCATCAGCCTGTGTCACCCCTTGGCAATATGATCTTAGGGAGCTGTGACTGAACCTCATGACAGCAGGTTGGAACGATGGGCGAAAGGTAGTGAGCTCATGGCAGGTAACGGCAGGGAAACCTCAAAGTACTTGCTCACCTGGGTGCCTCCAGAGCATTTCAGTGACTTTCGTGGCTACCCAGTCCCCAGCTGCAGGGACGAGAGCTTTGGCTCAGTACCAGCCCTGTTCACACAGCCAGGCTTGTGCCCAAGCCAGGGGGGATGCTCCAGCCCATGGCCCAAAAGGCAGCCCGCAGGGACAGGGTTCTCATCCACAAAACCCCCCAGGGATGGAGACCATCCCTAGCTTCCCCATGAAGTGCTTGCCAAGTCCTCTGAAGCTGTGCAAGGGTCTGAGCTGGGTCCTGACCTTGCCATAGATCACAGAATCACAGAACGATACGGGTTGGAAGGGACCTCTGGAAACCACCTAGCCCAACACCCCGTGCCAGAGCAGGGTCACCTAAAGCAGGCTGTACAGCATGGCATCCAGCCAGGCTTTGAACATCTCCAGAGATGGAGACTCCACTACCTCTCTGGGTAGCCTATTCCAATGCTCTGCCACCCTCAAAGTAAAGAAGTTCCTCTGCACGTTTAGATGGAATTTCCTGTGTTCAAGTTTGTGCCTGTTACCTCTTGTCCTGTTGCTGGCCACCACTGCAAAGAATCTGGCCCTGTCCTCCTGACACCCACCCTTTAAAGTATTTGTAAGCATTGATAAGATCCCCCTTCAGTCTTCTCTGCTCTAGACTAAAAAGCCCCAAGTCCCTCAGTCTTTCTTCATAAGAGAGATGTTCTTGTCCCCCAATCATCTTTGTAGCCCTTGTTGGTGGCACAGCACTGGCAATGGAGACCTGGGGGGCACGGGGCTGCCTTCCCCATGTGCATGCACTGTCCCAGCAACTTCCTGGGGTTTATCAGCACACTTAGCAGTTTCCTTCATTACCACGTTCCTTCAAATCTACAACAGCTCCTTTGGGTGATCTGCCCCAGCCACCTCCAGCATTTCCCAGCTACCAGCACCTTTCAGGAGCGTCTGGCTCCAGCAAAACCCCTGTGCTCAGGGACACATCATTTGGTGTTCCCTCCCCATCGACATCCCCTCATCCTGGGGCTACACCTCCCTCCCCCAGCTCTTCACTGCAATCCCCACCTTTTTCCACCATCATTGGAGTTTCTGAAGTAATTTCTTTTTTCTTTTTTGTCCTTTTTTTTTTTTTTTTAAGCAAACCATCTACCATATGTTCTCCCCTGAAAGGGGTAATTGTTAACAGATCATTAAAACACCGTGGCGAGTGCTCTGAGATTCCTTCCCTCCATCTTATGCATTATCCTGTCTCTGTCACCCTTTCAATGCGGCTTTGAGGGCTCTGCTTTTCTAACTTCCTTCTGGGGGAAAAAAAAAAAAAAAAAAGAAGAAGAAGAGAGAAAGAGCCATTAAAGTGACCCTCTTCACAGCTCTCCTCCTTGCTTTTCAATGTCTTTTTCGACACCCAGCAATAATTGGGGCGGGGGGCTGGCATGTTGCTACCACTGGGCTGGGGGCAGCAGGGCCACATCCTGCCCCGTTCATGGGGTGCCAGGGTTGTGAAGGCAGGATGAGGTGCCGCAGGGGTGCTCCAGCTGCCCTGTGGCCTCTTCTTCTGACGCTGGGCAATGGGCCGCTCACCATGGGATGCTCAAAAGGTGCATCCCATCCATCCCGGTCCTCTTGTCCCCGCTCCTGGGATGGGGGCTGTGGGATGACCTTCTGACACACGCAGCCCCACTGAGATAGAGTATTTCTTAACAAAGCCCATTTCCCCAGGTGGGTCAAATGCTTTTGGTGGCAAAAATACATTTTATACAGAATTAAGGTAGCAGCTGGCTGAGAACAGAATGAAGCCCAGTGATTGAGCTATTTTGGGAGGCTCAGACACCCTTTCCTGGAAGACGAGCACTATTTTAAGGAATCACCAAATGCCAGAAAGCTGGGGGCTATCAGGGCACATACTGCTTTTACCTGAGCCAGGGTCTCAGCTGAGGTGAGCACAAGCACAGCACCAGTGTCTGTACCCTTTCCTGGGACAGAAACCTTCACACAACTGTGCCTACTCCTCTCCCAGTGCCATGCACATGGAGAGGGAGCCCAGGAGGGCTGCGAGCATCATTAGCAGCAGCAGCCCTGTTCAGTGCCGTGTTTAGCAATGCCATTTTGCAAGGAATGTGAGCCAGCAAAGCTACATCACGCCTGGGATAAGCCTGACGCTGTGACAAGCCAGGGGACTGAAAATCATTGCCAACATCTCAGATGCCCTAAGATGAGCCAGGAGGGCTTGCAGCTGCACAGCCCCTCACCACCAAGAGAAAGGTGTGGAGAAGACCCAAGACAGGCAAAGGCATGTTCCAACAGCAGCATTACACCCACCCAACTGCAGCGTGACAGCTCCAAACTCACGGTGAGCACCAGCAGCAAAGGTCTCGGGTTGAGGGACACCTCATTGCAAGCTCCCTACTCTTGTGATCAGTAAGATGGAGGCTTTCAGAGCTCATATTTACATTCTTACCTGCATCTTCTCCCCTTCCACCACGGACTTGGCTGTTCCCCCAAAGGACTGCATTCCCTGACTCACCGCAGCATGCAGCCAGGCTTCGGGCACCATTTGCACCACTCCTCTGGTACAGGCACCTTTCCCAGCACTAGCACGAAGTTCTGAATTAGAGCTTACCCATCCCAGAAAAGGAGCATGCTGCATGGGACCAGAGAGCACCCAACACCTGAATTGAGAAAGATGGGGAGGGGGCAGCTACCTCAGTCAGCAAAAGCCAGTTACCTTTGAAAAAATCCAGAAACTTCAGAGCCCTGCAGCGAGCGATGCTCAGCCAGTGAAGGCAGCTCCTTGTACTTCTCCAGGCAAAGCCTCCCCATCCCCAAAACCTGCTGCAGGCAGTAAGGCTCCAATCTGTGACACTGACCCACAAGGAATCTCCAGGGAGGTCTGAGCACCATGATGGGTTGTGGTCTGCAAACCGGTACCCAACACTCAGAAGCACAAAGTGGTTTTGCCCTGTTGTGCGTGTCCCAGGCAGACCAGCTCTTCTCCTCTCCTTTCCAGGATGGCAGCTTTCACCTACCTGCACCTCTTCACGAAGGAAAAATCTTTCCATGGAAAAAAAAAAGTACCTCCTTCAAGCGAGCATGCTAGGAATGGGCAGGACACCCACTTTTCTGAGGGGATTTAACAGCTGCTTTTGCTGAGGGCTGTTATTGCTGTCAAGAGGCAAAATTTTAGCCCTTAGAACTGCAGAGCCAGACTTCAGGTCAGGAGCTGAACCCAAAGGACAGCAGTATTCCCACACCGAGTGTGAAAACAGCCTGAGGCTGGGTCAGTTTTAAGAAGCACAGTGGACTGAGGGTAATTTTGACAAGCTAAACAGCAGCATTGCTAAACACCACCATAGATGAAGATGCCAGCCTCTCTCCCCACTCCCCAGAAAGTTTTAGACATCAAATAAGGACACAAACCCAAAGCAACTTCACGTGCCACCAACGTGCTCAGGGTCGAGCTGGTCTCCCTGGCCCAGCAAAGACCAGAGAAGCAGCAGGAGCACCTGCTGAACACCCACCAGATTATTTCTTACCAAAAAGCAAGTCCTGAACCCACGCAAGCACACCTTTTAATAATCAGTTTGCACAGAAAAGTCAGGAGCACTAGGAACTCCGAGGGAAGAAAAGGGCTTTAGGAATACAAATGTTCAGAACAACTTTTAGCTAAATGGTTTTTAGATCTGAAACTCCATTTTTTCCTGCCTGTCAGGAGGAAATTAGCTCATCCTGCCTTCAAGGCTGATTTCCCAAGTCAGGTTGTAAGAAGCTGCCCCATCCTGAGTGCCCCTCTCTGCCTCAGGAACAGATGCTAATTGCTGCACAGGCTTTGGGACAGAGGCGGGCGAAGGAGGATGTTGAAGCCCATGGAAGCTTTGCCCACATGAGGGGGCTTCTGGAAGCAGGGCTGGGACAGAACCACCAGGGAAATCCCGGTGCCGTACAGACACACCAAGCAAAGACTTAATTCACTGCAAGATGACATTTAATTAGCGCCCTGCGATGTGGCAAATCCACACCACCAGAGGGAGAGCTGCTCAGAACTGCAGTCATGAAGAGATTTTTATCCCATAACATCATCGCACAGCATATACCATGTGCTGTCCCTTCCAACCCCTACCACTCTGGGGTTCTGTGATGCTCCAGCCAGGCCCTCAGCTCTCCAGCACGCATCGCCCAAGTGCCGTGCCAAGACTGTGCCTGGATGGCCCATAATTATTTGAAATATAGAGGTAAATCTCTATTTCTAGCTGAACGGTGCATGATTCTCAGTGCAAAACCTCTCTCCATCGCTGAAGCAGTGCAGTGACAATGCTCCCTAAAAAAAACAGAGGAGGGAGGGTGGTTAAATTGGGTACCCTTTGGTCTCCTGACTCTTGAACAGGCAGCTGCTCCTTACAGCCATCCCACGACAGGCAGGAAACCTCAGAAATGAAGGCAGGAGAGAGGCAAGGCAGGAGTCAGACAGCAAGGACCAATGGGGGTGATCTTTGCAGGCAGGGAGCACAGGGAAAGCAGGAGCACGCAAAGGATGAGCCATGGGAACCTCGTACTTACCGGAGCACTTCAAAACAACATGCACACAAAAAAATCCTGTAACAGTTCTGGGATTTTGCAGAGTTGCCTCAGTCTTGAACAGCAGGCAAGGAGCACTTGTAAAAGCAGGTTAAGGATGCATCTGTGAGGAGCGGTCCAGCTGTGGCTGCTCCTGCCAGGAAGGCAGGGATTGAATTAGATCAGCGTTCCTCACCCATTTTAAAAATCAACTTTCACATCAGCTGCCTGGAAAAGTCCAGATGACCTTCACTGGTGTGGCTGTGGTGCTTTTCACTTACAGCCAAATGCAAAGATCAGTCCAGGACAACATTTTGAGTCTGGCCCTTCACATGCTTCCAGATGCTTAGCTTGTGGACATGGGGATGTGCAGATTTAAAAAGAAAATGCTGGCAGTTGGGTCAGTGATGTGTGTGGAGCACTAGCCGCAGATGAGCCGCATGTTCACGAACGCTGCACCACATCTTCTCCAGACCTTGCGCACACAGACGAGCCAGGCAGGATAGAGCACACCCCTGTGGGGTCAGCAGCTCAGGATAAGACCAGCTGCCCGAAAGCTCATAGAACACCTTGTGCACACTACAAACCCATTCAAAAACCTGTCTACTAATAAGACATAGCATGGCACAGAAAAAAGCCAAGCCTCATGCTTAAGAGCAAATTCACCTTCCCACTGCCATCTCCCCATCATCCTCCACAGCTCAGGTGCCTGCAGGCAGCTGAGTTCCTTTTCTCCAATCAGCTCCTGATCAGCATCATCCTTCTCTCCAGTCACCATGGGCTTGTGAAGCAAGGAGTTCATTTCCTCTGATCTGAGGGAATGGGAAGGGCCAACAGTATCTGAATCAATAATTTATTAAACAAAGTCATACTTCTAGTCCGTGATCGTCAGGCAAACTCCACGCTCCCCTCCAAATACTACATGTACCAGCGAGTACCGAGGATGGCTGAAAATTCAGGAAAGCCCACAAATTTCCTTGCTCAAGGAAAATTGTTCACTGCTATCCCCAAATACTCTCCCTGTGCCACTTAAACCATCTGAATTTTAACCATGCTTCCACCAGCCATCTCCTGGCTTCCTGGATAACTTGTACTTCAAATCACCACAACATTTACAAGACACTTAGTAGAAAGTGTCTTGTAACACTCTGTCATTGAAGAAAAATTACCTTTGTTGTCCTTTCTGATCTAAACGATTCTATGACTCCCTCCACAACTCATTACAGCCTCCCTGGCATCTCAAGTTCACGCGTTAGTTCTCTATTGCTAAAAGCCAGGGCATGGCTCTGCCCCTGGTGATACCTCAGCTCCTGACGCTTTGAGCTCCCACCTTCCCAGCCCACTCTCCATAATAAAACGATTTCAGCTTCAATCTTCCTATCCTTCACCAGCAGCCAGCTCTGTCCCTGGAAGCTGTCCCCTCCTTTTTCCTCCCTTTCTTTCTTTATGCACTAATCGACCTTGAAAACACACCTTGTTTCTTAACTTACCAAAATACATTACCCAGGACAGAGTCCAGGAAAATTTAGGCAACAGTGATACGGAGCAATTAAATATGTAACCATATGCGGGACCAACGCTAGAGTGTGCTGTGTAGGAAATAACCTCGCCCTGAGGACGACAGGCTCCATAACACCGTCAGAAACAGTGAAGAACTGGATGCATCACTTTTTGGTCCCTAGAAACGCATGAAGCTTCCTCAGAAATCCGTGGGTAAAGGTGGAGAGCTAAGCAGCAAACAATGAGCCTTGAAGAAAGCAGAAAATACGTCCAGGACAAGGAAATCGAATAAAAATAAAAATAAAAGCAGCAAGGAGACGTAATATCAGATATTCCTCTGGGTGGCTTAGTGAAGCATCAGAAAAGAAAAGATTCACAAAGACAGGATATAAATCAAACCTGCCCTGTTCTCATCCTGAATTTATGTGAAGCATCATGAAAATCCGCCTGCAATCCTGGCTGGAAAGACTGTAAAGAAATACTCAGGACAAAGCAACAACAGCAAAAACCCCAGAGCTCCGGGTGACTTCCCAAGTATTGTCTTTGGTTCACTAAGAAGAACAAGCGAGGCACAGATCTCCAGTGTCTCCAAAAGCCCAGTCAAGTCAGCACGCCAGCCAGAATCACAGCTCAAACTATTTTTACCTTTTGATGCAGCGTTTGAGGGACGGGCTTAACTTAGATAAGAAAATTAAAAGCATTTAAACCAAAATATTTGTAGTTTAAAAAAAAAACAACCTTGTTTTTATTTTGACAAGAAGAATAAAATTTAGAAACATCTCAGCATACAGAACCCCCCCCTCAAAAAGAGAAAATTAAAAAATCACCTAGTTAATTTACTAAAGAGGAAAAATACAGTACATACAAGACTCAAAACATCCCATAAGTTTATACAAAAGCCAGGTAGTAATAAATTGAATTAAAAAATATATGAAGCATTACCTGACTGATTCAACACTGGCATTCACCCTATTATTAAAAGGCACAAAAGACGGAGCAATGAAAGCGTTCAGCGTCACATCCATTACTGTCAGTAAATTCGTCGAGATTAGCATAAAAAAATTATTAAACACATGTTTAATATTCACCATGTAGACTGGTAAGAAATCTTTTTTGGAAGAAGTAAGAAAGTTGGAAAGGACAAACATTGAAATACGACATCCCAAGATGCAAAGGCTCTTCCTAGAAATCTACCTTCAAATCTTCCCAGAATAGTTTTCCTGGCTGCGTACCACTCGGCAATCATTCCCAAAAGATTTAATGATCCACAAGCCCACTTTCCAGCAGCATCACGATAGCGCAGCAGCATCGGCAGCACGGCGGGAGCCCTTCCGGCATGTCTTTGCTCGCAGGCACACCAAGAGCGACAAGGCTACGGAGGTATCGGCGCACTGCCGACCCACCACTGGTCTTGCTGGCTGATTCCTTACCCCCGCAGTCTGGAATAGCCAGCACAAACCAGAACAGGTGGATTTGTCTTTTGGTTTTTTGGGTTTTGGTTTTTTTCAACCGTTATTTGAGGGTTCTGCAGTCACCCCGGGTAACACATGCAGCAGCCGGCTCCAGCAAACTCCGGGGCAGATCTCTGCTGCGCTTCTTCAAACAGTCTTTCGCTCAGCTTGTGCTCGGTGATGATATCTTCCACCCGAGTGATGTAAAGCAAGGATAACAGCACTCCCAGGAACTGTGAAAGGAAGGGGAATCTCTAGTCAGAGATCAAATACTGCTTGTCTCATGCTTCTTGTAGCAGTTTTTGCAAATTATGTACACGTACATCGGATATATGGTCAGGTACGGGGTATACACGCAGACAGAAACTTGCAAATAGGGGTATAAATGGATGACTTTTGTCAACAGCGTAAGAATTACCACCACCCCTGTGGCTCAGAGCATTAGAAAGTCTCAGTGGATGCAGCTAAGGGGCAGAGAGGACTCAAAAACCCCAAGCAAAACCAAATTGACCCACCACAACCTGCACTATATCACAGTAATGCTACTCAAGTTACCAGAATGTCACCTCAGCTTATCAGTTACATTAAATTTAAATTAAAAATGGTGACTATAGTCTAATGGGATTTCGCATACCACAGCAACAGACACTCCCTTTAATGGAGAATGCACCGGCCCCTTCTTACCTGGGGTAGCAATATGCCGAGCAGCACGCCGGCCATGATGCTGTAGTTGTCCAAAAACCAAATGAGCACTGCATTTGTGCATCCGCGGACATATATAACGTCCTGAACACTCAAGCGCTGCAAATTAACAGAGCAATCATTCAAACAGGCAGTTGCCCTGGCATGTGATACAGTAACGCATGGTAACTCAAAATTCAGGGAGGTCAACGTGGTCCCCTCCTTCCCATCTCTTTAAACCCACCGAATGTAACAGGACCTCATCACCAACTCTTCCATCTGTTTTTACACTGCCCCACACCTTAGCAAGTTATTTTAGTTTTTTAAAACCTTTTTGCAACTACTTTTCTAAAATAAATGCATCCAATTCTCATTCTAGACCACTTGGAAAGCAGGGAAGTTTCCCTTTAGCTTTCATCTCTGCTTCCAAGCGGTGGAAAAATATAAGTTGTGGACCAAGTGCTTTGCAATACACTCTAAAAAGGGCAGGAACAAGAGGATTCCAGCTTCAGCCCTGCAAGCTATGCTCCACTGTGACCCCAACCCATAACATAGAAAGCACTTGAGGCTGCAAAGAGTCCTAAGCAGGTGAATGGGGTAAAGTTAAGCATATGCTTAAGTGCTTTGGGCGTTAGAGCCAGGCTGGAGCGTTTAGGTGATTAAGCCATAAATCGGTGAATCTAAATGAAGACAGGCCACATGCAAAGATAACGGGTAATCCCAAAAACCAACAACCGAAGCCAGCATTGTGCGCCAAGTGCCTCAAATGAGCTGGGGAGAGGGGCTTTTTCAGACCAAACCCCCCACCAGCACTCCAAAGCCAGGACTGGAGAACTCACAGCGGATCCAATTACTCCCTTCTTAATCACTCCGCAATTAGTGCCTTGAGCTAGCAGTTTCTACTCTGCAGTGATTGGGGCTGCTCCCAAGAGGGAAGACTGAAGAAGGAGGAGGCCTCATCCTGCTCCTGGAGGGAGGAGAGGGCTGCCAACACAACCTGGGAAGTCCCGCTCCTCTTCTAGGAATAACTGTTACAGGCTTAAAAATAAAACACCCACTACTGGGGTATAAAATACTTAGAAACAGCTAAGCTACCTTTACTGAAACCAATTTTATTCAGTGAGAAACTTTGGCTTTTAAGTGTTAAAAGTCTTCTCTGACTCAAGTCACTACTTAAAAAATTATGAAAGCGGCTTTCTGTGCATTAACTGTGCAATTAGCATAGGGGGTGAGCTCTGATTCCAAACAAGGAATTGTGGAAGATACAGAGAAGGTAAGATACCGCAGTCAAGCAAGATTAGGTTTTTTGATATATAAAAGTTATTCCAGATAAATAATTCTAATTGCTGATTCTAAGTGCTGGTAGATTTAAGCATGCAGAAGATAATTTTATAACTGACCAAAAAAATGCAGAGGCACCACCCCTTTGCCACGACAGGATGGGCATTAGTTATGTTACCTCTTGGTCAATGGTTTTGTATCCACACATAGTGTTGATAATGCCTGTCTGAAAAGAAAACAATACATATAAACTGTAGCAGAAAACAAAAATCACACACACACAAAATTTTTACTCTTCTTGTGTTCACTCAGCTCATATAAAAGCAACAAGAGGGTTACTTCCCAGTCCAACACAGTTTCTTCCAGCAGCCCCAGGGTCAGATTTAGGTAGAGCTCTACATGATTTTAGAGAAATCAGTATTGCCACTGTGTCACGACACAAGACGTTTGAACCGTATCTATCCAGCAAAACCAGCGTGCTGCCGGAAACCAAAGCCAGCTACAACAGAGCTGTATGCTCCAGCTGTTTCCACAGAACTAACAGCTGGCTTTAATTCTAAGGCATTAATAACACATATTATTAAGAAACCCAGGGGTTAACGTGGCCATCACGCCATCATGATGACAAATTTAAGCTCAGAAATATCTAAACCCGTAAAACTGTCCAATGAATGCTTACATGAACATTTTACAAGACCAAATTTAATGTAATTTTATATATCATTATATATAGGAATATAAAATTCATATGTTTAAAAAAAACCAGAGTGCTTGCAATCAGCATAGACTTCTAACGCATTTTCTGTGGCCAATCAGCCACTGTAAAGCCCACTGGCATCAAAGGAAGCAATGACAAAGCCAAAGACATGGAAGAGAATGAGAATACGCAAAAGAGCAAAATAAGGCAGAGCAAACTCTACTGTATTGATATACCCTCCCTCAACACTAAGACAAGATGTAGGAATGAGATGTCTAAATGCTGGTGGCCTCTGAGCGGTAGCCTGGGGTTCCCAGATCACCTCACCAAGAATGAAGAGGGATGTTTGCAAAAGATGGAAGGAAGATGAATGTTATAAAATGGCAGAAACATCAGCCAGGGTCAGGTTTTTTTAAGCCCCCCAAAAGCCAGGCCCTCATCAGCGTGTTGCTGTGTCTGCTGTGAGTGATTTCACACTTACAAGACACTTGAGCCTAATGGACAAACGTGCGGCCATCCCCAAAATACGGGACCACAAGGAGCACACTCACATCACTTAATTTGAAACACGGCACTTGCTAACGGGACATCACGGCACAAGAAAACGTACGCAACAGAGATAAATGCATTAGAAACAGAGGTTTACAGGCATCTGGGGACTCCTTTTTATCTGCTACGCTAGTATAACTCTTTAATAAATACCTTTACTTAAAACCAGTCCCTTCAGAGCCCCCCAGGATAAGCCTGGCTTGTGTTAGCACATGGCTTTTTCCAAGGATCAGAATCCAACCTCCAACATTAGCAGGAGTTTTCCATGACTACAAAGCGAATGAGTAATCACAAACCATATCTGCAGTTTTCCAGGACAGAAACCAGCCTGTATTTGGAAGCATTTGTCAAACATACAAGATTTATGCATCTTCTGGCTGTTTTTTTTTTTTTCCCCGAGGCTGCTGGCCATACAGTTACAGAGCAAGTGTCATTCTGCCGAGGACGTGTCCATGCTGCTTGGACTTCACCAGGCACATCGACGGCATCCCGGCGCAGCAAAGCCACAAGCCCTAATGTACTGCAGCGTCTTGCTGAGCAGCCTCCCCTTAAATAAGAACTTTCCTTGTTATTTTGGAGCTTCTCCCCACCTTTCAATTAACCTCCCTGAGCTGAACACTTTGCAGGCTCCCTTTAGGCTGCAAGCAGGCTTATCCCCTCTCTCCAGCTGCCAATGCAGCATATGGAGAACATACTACCTGTTTTCCTTGGAGAATTTTTTATTTTTAGCGCTTTGCTGCCTGACAGGTTGCATTTGAAATCCACGTGTCTGATTGTTTGTGCCATGGCTGGAAAGGCACCTGTGTTATTAGTCACCGGTTACTGCAGCGCTTCGCCTTCACAGCACTGCTGTATTTCCACAAGTATGAACAAATCTTTTAAAATAAAACTTCAACAGAGAAATGAGAGTTCCAGAAAAGCAAGCGGTATCTTGAATGACCACTAAAAAGTCAGATCGCTCTTTATTAGCCAGCTCTATCTTCCTTTACCATCGACTGAGGGGAAAATCCTGAGCTCCTCTGCTCGGTGCAGCTGTGGATCGGCAGATACTATTTTCATATACACGACTTACTTATTCTCAAACACCTAAGACTTAAAAGCATAACTGTTTAGCTTTGGTTTCTGAGAACAAATCAAAGCTCAGCACAGATTTAAACAGACTCTTTCTCATACACGAAAAATGTGTAAGCATTCATAATAAACCCCTTCCTATCATACAGATTTCTCAGCAACACCTAGCAGAATTACTGACATAATTATCGCATCCATTTTCCCTTTTTTTAATTAAACAGCCATGCTGAAGGCAGACATTGAAAGGGCAGCATGTAACAGAGCGCTAGTGCATCTGCTCTTACACATACTCAATTCCTCAGTCTCATGTTCAGACCAAAGACCCAAACCCAGTGAGGCAGGGATTGCCCATACTAGTTTTAAGATGAGGAATGGTTATAAAATTCAGCATTACATCCATCCCTCAAATAAAGAGCGATGAATTCAGACTGCTAAAATTTATATAAAACACATTTATGTGAAACTTGCTGCCTGCTCCTAGTGCTGCCAGCACCAGTTATTACCAATTCATAGTAGACTGAGGAACTGGTCCAGGCTCCAGCTGACAGGGTGCTCTTCCAGGGAGGATTTTACAGGGCAGCAAGGTGGGCAGTTTTCAAGGATGGGGTAGGGCAGAGCAGCAGCTCCAGTCTAGACCTGCACCCACAAGTGTGCACTGACCCTCAAGGTCATCTGCACACATCCTGATTTTTCTGAATGATGGTGGTGTTGTTCGGTTTTTAATTCACACAGCAGCTGGTGCACATCACTCCAACCCTCACCCACAGAAGCAATCAGCACCCAGGCTTCCTGGCAAAGCTGGAGCAGCAAACCCTGGGGAAAACACCAGCAAAACTCAATTTTAAGCAGCCGTGGTCCAGGCAAGCCATGAGGTTAGAGGAGCTCCCAAGATCCCTTCTGCATTTCTAAGACTGCGTAGTGGGACAGTAAGACGGACAAGAGCCAACACCTCTAATTCATTATTTTCTCCTTTTCAAGCTGACCAGACCCACAGATCCACAGCTCCCGTGTTTTGGGAGGGACTCATTTTCCTTTCCTTCTTCCCTCAGACTTTCTAAAGTAAGGTACCTTTCAAAGGGAACGCAGGTGACCCGGTTGAGAGTAGCGATGCTGGGATGCAGGGACTCACCTTGTTGGTGACGCAGCAAGTGTAGGGCACCCCGCAGGCCAGCGGTCCCGGAGCCGCACAGTTGTGGTACACATTTTGCGACCAATCTCTGTAATCTTCCCCACCGCAGCACTTAAACTGGAAAAACCAACACAAAAGGCAAAGGCCGGGGCGGGGGGGGAATCGTATCTTAGCAGAAACTCTTCTAATAAGTAGAAGACAAAGCAAGAGTAAACCAATTCCAAGAGCACTGAGGTACCCAGAAACTCTGTCATTGTATCAGCAAAGCACGTATGAATGTATATGATAGACACAACTGAAAAGAATTAAAGATACAGGTAGCGTTCCTCCATCACTCATTGAGCTGTTACCCATAGCAAAGTACTCAGTGCCCAATTCCACCTCCCATCTTTCCTGAGGTGAAAAATTATCTTTTCAGGTCTGGACATCATTACACTATGTTTTTACATTCTCTCCATCTCAAGCTGTAACATACTTCCATTTTTTTACAGATTGTGACTACATTTCTAAATGAGTCTAAAAGACAAAAGTGTTGCTACTAAGGCATAAAAATAACTGCACCAAAACATTTTGGGTGTAATTTAGTAGTATTGAATTCTGACAAACAAATACTGTAAAAGTTTACACTGACTTTAAACAGATATTCACTTGTGATGGGAAAGGAGCGGTTTATTTAATCACTAAAATGCGTATTTGCTGTGCATATACATAATTTTGGGCAGTGCATGGAAACTTTAAAGCATTATAAAGTCTAATGACAAAATTTCCTTAGGATGGTTTGCGTCTGGCAGACTTTCCGTGCTAGCTTTGTTTTTGTAAGCAGGCTGCCATCTCCATAACGATGTCATAAAATATACATATCACTTCCTAAGTTAACTTTTTTTTTCAGTCATTATTTGGCATGGTCACTGACATCACATGGGCCCTGACATCACATTTCCGAACATTTTCTGGTTCTTCTCTAGTCTCTGAACTGCATGGCAGAACTCTTCAATAACCCAATAAACATTTCAACACATCACCCTTAAAAAAATTTTAAAAAGGCTGTGAGTCAACTAAACATGTCATTAAGTAATGCTCAGCTGGGCTTAACACAATTTCTGAATTTTAATTACAGGTATATACACTTCCATGGGCATTTCCTTTCAATAACAACCTTATTAAAGAGCTTGCTATGTGCCCTGGAGTGAAAACAGAACAGCCCAGGATCAAACAGCCTAACCGCTACCTGATTTCTCTTTTTCTCTTTATCCAGTGCCTCCTGTTAATGGGATGCTTTTGAACATCTTGGACCAGCCAGCAGAAACACTGAGCGCAAGAATTCAGGCTGAATTTGTCTGAATTCAGCTGTGGTGCCCCTGTAAGTCTGTATGTTTGCAGGATCTGGCCTCGAGCATCTGAATCACACCTACCAAGGCAAAAGCTGCCTTTTGCTCCCTCTTCTTGCAGTGATTTAGAAGGCTTCAAATGCCAGCTGGGATGTTGGAGGAGCCCTGACTGCAGCGATGCCGTAACACATGACGCATGAGATTTCAACCCCCTCATCAGTAAGAATTTGATTACCACATCACTGGAAAAAACTCAAAGCTGTCGCTAAGGACCTATCACATCTTGGCACTGAATTAGTCCCGGAGGGGAAAAAAAAAAGAAAAAGCAAACCTGCTTCTGAACAGAATCCATTATGTTCTTGAAGTCTAAATCATCGTAGTAATTCTCAATTCCTCTTCTAATATTATCGTTCAGAAAGTTGATTGTCTAGAAGGCAAAAGTAAAACAAGATTCACAGGTTACACGCTGAAACAAAGCTAAAAGAGCGGGTTGAAGCAACAAGTGTAACTGATGAGCACAAAAGGAAAGGTTGGGTTGTTTTTTTAAAGGGAAAAGAAATACCAGTTGAAAACCAATCATAGCACAGTCAGGCAGGGACTGACCATCTGAAGGAAGCACCCCACTGTTGCTCTGTGCCAAGAAGGGCAAACAGTGTGACACCTCTTCAGTGAGGTGCTGCTTCCCTGAGATTCTCCAAGCACCTCCCAGCGATGGTCCCATTACCCCCAGGCAGGATCCCTCACACTGAGCACTGGGGATCCTCATCATCTTTTGGGTGACAAAACAGCAGGTTTGGGTGGTGGGTCTTGGCACCGTGCTCTGCAGCATGACCTGGGCAACAAGAGCTGACTGTGTCCTTGCTCATCATCTTCCATGAATTTTATTTTCACCATTTTATTGAGATTGTCAGATAAAGAGCTTTATTCCACCTTAAGCAGAAAAAAGTGTACTTGTATGTTTTACGGTAGTTGCTTTGAGAAATACGGCAGTGGAGCGGTGGCAGATATAAAATGGTATGTCCTCAGCTGGGCATATTAGAAATTAAATCAACAAAATGTTTTTGAAGTTCAGGAAATGAGAGAAAAAAAGAGTACTTAGTTTTCAGTATCCAGCACAATCACAGCACGGCAAAAACTGTGACTGATCATAACCAGAACATAACAACTTTCCTTTCAGTCCAGCTGCAAAAATGATCAAAGTTAAATCCTTGCAGGTCTGAAAGAAACCTGAAATGCACTGATTTTCTTGGTATTACAAACTGCAACACTTAAAACCAAAATAGAACAAAATTATTATCGTGTTGGTGATCAGAAATAATACCAGATTATCACAGGACTAACACAGGACTATCCTAACTGGCCAAGAACAAACAGCAGTAAATACCAGTAACTCTCACAATACCTGTATCACCTCATTTAGACCCGACAGACTTGAGAAGGAAACAGAGAAAGAAATGTGAAAAATCAATGAGACATGCAAAACACGCAGCATTTAAATAGAGGCCGTTACCCTATGCTTTTATTCAATACTTCCTTCTCCTCCCCACACCAATCCCAGTTTCTCCATTAACCTTGTAAAACAAGCAAAGAAACCTGCCCCTGAGCATAGCTGTCCCGCTCAGACAGCCAATACGTGGGTTGGGAAAACGCTCGCTGCACAAAAACCCCAACAATGCATTTTCTTTGTCCAAAAGTCAACAGCAATTCTTCCTCGCCCTCTCAGCAAATTCCATCTTTGGCATTTACTTAATTTTCTGTCAGCCAAATTCTCTGCATCCCGTGATGCCCACGCTCCTACATGGGGCAGGCTGATCTGCTCCCTTCAGGGGAGCCTGGTGCTTCTAATACAATTCAGAATAAATCCTTGCACGGGACCAAGGTGACATCTACGGCAACGGCTAACGATGGCTTCTAGGAGTGACGATAACTCATCCTCTGCTCTCATAAGTCAAGTTCATCATTCCAGTCCAGCATGGAGTAAGAAGAAAACATCAGCTAGGGAAAATATAAAACTACTTCAAAATAACAATGAGTTGTTAACTTTTTTTATTTATTTTTTTTTAATAACGTATGTAACATAGTACGTATGATTTCTTTTTGTGGGAATGAGATTGGTGGGATTGGGATGGGGAAGGAGGAGGTCTTATTATTCAGCATCTCCTTTTAATGCTCATATTTTGCCAGATTAGGAGAAAAAAAAAAAAAAAATCAAAGCACAGAAATCTAGTACTTACCATAGTGAACACATTTATGTTTTAAACCATTTCTAACAGCCAAAAAAATAGTCTGCTGCTTTCTGTTCAGAAAAATTAAAGGGTTTATATCATTCTGGCATGCTTGCAAATGATGGGGTCTCCTACAAAAATTTGTCAATTTGCTTACGGATGTGGGCAGGGGAGAGCTGTCCTTTAGGTAAGGTAAATCATTTTGGCCACTGAAAAATAACAAAGTCTCCAAATCCAGCTGGAAACTTCCCAAATCAGCAGTCTGAGATCCAGATGGCAAATGAGAAGCAAGCACTTTGTAATACACAAAGAGCTAGAAACTCATTTTGCCTGTATTGCACACTCCTAGTTACCAGATTTTCTCCAGATTCTTTAACCTGGAATTCATCTCCAGAACAAGTGGCCAATCCCACCCATCCTGAACCTGAAAGGCCCTGAAAAGTCTGGATCTGCCTTCAGATGTCCACCCATCACCGCTCAGGTGACAACTGTAACCTCTTTTATTTGCTCAGTAGCCTAGCTGTAACATCATGGATGGTGAGCAATGTTCTTGGTGATCAAAAACTAAACGCAAGCGGCTCACCTGGTTTCTGAAGATCAGGGCCACCACTCCACCAGTCAGCTCAATCAGCAAGCAGATACCAAGAATGTACATGAACTGCAGAAAGACAATTACAAGTCAGTCCTTAAACAGAACAAACCCCAATTACTCTTTCAGTTCGTGTCCTTAAGTCTGTAATGTTCAATTGCTGACATACCTGGCCTTCTGCTTATGAGATGTCATTTTAAATAAATATGTAAAATTATTGTTTTTTTCTTATAAAACTGTTCATGTCACGAGGAAACCTTTTTTTTCCTTGCTTAAGTGCCCAATTGGCAAACACATTATTTTTCTGCTTCAAATGGACTCAAAACCAAGAGATGCATTTATCATGCCAAGATACTTTCTCCATAACAGCATCCCAGAGAAGCATATTAAGGGACTGCTACAAACCACACCAAACTTGATGTTTTTAACACGGCGCTTCCTAGAAAACCAGTACTTACCCAGAGCTGGACTAGATGACCTTTAAAGGTCCCTTCCAACCCAAACTATCCTATGATTCTACCTGTTATCTTTCATTTCTTGGGTAAAGTACTGCTTTAAGACGATCCAAACCACCTGCTACCATATTGCCAGTGTTAAATCAAAGCAAAATTCTGGACTTGGTAGCTTTTAGTGTGTTGCCTCAGAAGAGGGAACTGAACCGTGCTGCATTACCAAGCCAGCCCAGCGCAGAGGCCGCACGATGGGCACTAACAGGACTCACTATGCTCAGCGGTAAGGAAAATTACACCTGCTAGCTCTCGATTTCTGTATTGGTGTTGTGTATACGTGTATGTGCTCACTTACACATGGCCACAACATATGCATCTGTGACTACTTATCAAAGCACATGCAAAATATGAGTAATATGAAGAAACCCATAGCAACACCACGAGATAGCTGCAACGTGCCAGTACTTGAAATGTTTTCTAATCCAAAGGATTCTTTAGGCATACGAGATGGCTACCTTACTGCTTACCTAACCTAACTACTTTACTACGTACCTTACCTAACCTACTTTAATTTAGGTTTGCTTCTTAACAACGAACTTTACCAGAAGCCGAGTTTCAGGATCTCTCATCTGAAAATAGTCTCTAATGCTCTACCTTGAAAGCTGGTTTAATCTCTGTGCTCTCAATATCCAGTATCAATGTCACAAATTCACCTAAACCTAGAACCAGCCCCAGAAGCTGACATCAGGGACTTTCTTTGTTTAAATCCCCTGCTGGGCTTGCTACCACAACAGGAGCAGAAAATGTCCTTGGCATCAGATGAGGACACACCACCATGCTCAGAGTGACAGATGCCACCACCACCACCTAAGGACAGACTCTCAGTAAAATCCTAAAATCCACAGTTAGCTCTTGCTTTGTCCTACATAATGTACTACATATTTAGCATTTCTTTAGACTGAATTGATATGAAGGTGAAAACCGTGTCCTTGCGCTTTGCTTTTAATTAGTCATATGCGCAACTTCCATCTGCAAACACAGCATTATATAGGAATTTCCCTAAAATTTCCCCTTTCTGAGGCACTGGAGAGAAAACCTGTATCCCTTTCATTTCCCCCTGAGGATCCTTCTCTTGAGGCCCTGTGTGCTATACAGCTAACGTCATAAGACACCTCTCCACCATTTCCCTATATTCCACTGGAGTGGAATATAAAGGCAGACAGACCGCAGTCACCAGCAGCCTGACCGACGTCAGCCCGACCTGGGGCTTCTTTCTCTAGTGGCTTCCTCTGGGTTGAGACAAGAAGAATTTGGAGAACCATCACAGACGGAAGCTCATCTCTGCACTTAACACCACATCAAGCAGGTTCACAGCTTTAGGAAATCCCCCGGCTAGGGGACTGCTGCCATAAAGTGGTTTTAGATATAATTAAAATCGAAAAAGCCACTTTGGTAAGATATTTTTCAATGCAGACACAATTATGGGTTTGAATTCAGGCGACACTGAAAAGCAAAAGCAATGAGCCTTAAAAATGAAGAATAAAAAACCCAACACTTACTGCTTGAAGAAGGCATAAATTATCTCTCAAAGAAGCCAGCACGCCCACAAAAGATACGAGGAACATTATGATGCCCAAAAGTATTAAAATAATTGCCGGGGCTAGAAAGGCACTTTCGAGAGTTTTGTACTTCTGTCTTTCAACTTCTGCATAAATCCCGACTGCGAGGACAAGGGCTCCGATCACCTGAAACAGAAAAAGAGAAGAGCACAGATGTTATTCTTGCTCCCAGCAAACACAGAGAGGACATTTTGTGAGTAGACATGAACCTGCAACTACTCGCTTCAGAATTAACCATAAAAAATTAAACACTCAAATCAGAAGTCTGGATTTAAAAAAAAAAAAAAAAAAAAAAAAAGACAAAAAAAAGCTGAGTTAGAAAAAAACTGAGATTTGTTAATTTAAAAAATATACTTACTAATGTTTAAACGTTCTGGAAGTTAAACAAACCAAAACATACATCGCTGGTTGAAATGTAATTTATTACTCATCTGAGATCACATATATTACGTACACTACCAAAAGCCACGGCATCAATGTCCCTCCTTTGCACCTCTGGGTGTGTATGTATGTATATATATATAAACAGATATATAAATATATACATGGACCCCTAACAACACAATTTCTAAACCAGCCTACAATCTCCTAGGTCCTTTTCTACCAGCTCCTACTGTATTTAGGCTCAGTAAATATGGCCACACATATCCTTCATCTCCACTCCTCCTGCCATGGGAGGAAATGCACCTGATTAAAAACAAGCAAAAAAACCCCAAACAAACACCAAAAACAAACAAACACACACCAAAAAACCCCAAACAAAAAAAGCTCTGCCAAATAAAAAAAAAAACCAATCTAAACTAGAGCAAACAAACCCAAATAAAACCACAAAACTCTTCCAGAAAAGCACTGTAATTTTGAAATTACACCCCTTTCTTGGGCACTACCAGATAAAGCTGACAAGTGGAGCGAGCAGTGCTGAATTTCATCTAACAAGATAAAGATATTTCAATTAAAATAATCACACCTAACTCAAAATCATTTGGTATTAAACCTATGGTGTCCAGCAAGTCGCTTGGAATTACGCTAAATTTGAAAAAAAGCAACAATGACAAAAAAAAAAAATAACCCACAACACTTAATCATGAAAATTGCAGTCGGAAAGCTTTACCGCTGACTCCGACTGGCAGGCACATCCTCAGGGAAGAGCCCAGATTCAAATCCATCATTTTGCCAATCTGATAAACAGCATTCCCCTTTTCTGACCTGACATTTCAGCAGTAACCTCAAGTTCAGTCCCTGCACACCACATTTCTTAAATATAAAACGCTTTTTGATCTCACATGGTATGTTCCAGACAAAGGTCTAGACGGACGCACTTAGTTGCAAGATCATGAGCCCAATGGTTGAAAAAATTTTTAAAATTATGGGTTATCTTAAAATAAATACGAACTTCCTGGAAATTCTTCTTTTTTTTTTACACTAAGAATAAAAAATCCAAAGGACGTTATGGGAAGAATGCCTTCAAGTTGCCACTTAAAAAAGAAAAATCTCAGAAGGGCCCACCTATAAAAATAAATATACCGAAGCTGTTTAAAAAGCACTTAAAATTTTACACAACCAAATTCAGAAATTGTACTGATTGTGGAAGGTAGAAGAGAAGATATGGTGGAAAAATAACAGGTATCCAAATTTATCATTTATATGCTTCTACTATGAAACTGTAATTAGTTTTTTTATTACTAAATAGTCAATTGGGAGAGTTAGCTTTATTCTTTAAAAAAGTCAACGACTTGAGTAATAAAGCATAAGTGACTTTTCAAGCAGAAGACAACAAACAGACTGGCTTGAAATTTTTAAACAGAGATTACAACAGTTGAGAAAGAATCTCAGAACCATACAAAACAAGTACAGAATATAAAGGTGGTGGCCGTACCTGCATTTGTGTTTCAGGAATTCTATTATTACTACCTTTTAAAAAAATAATAACAAACCAAACCAAAACCCTCAAACCTAGAAACCTGAACCCTTTGTGTCCCAACTGCCTTCACCCTGCTCTGAAAGCAGCAGATAATACAACCTAAAGCACCATTAACAAGCTCAACCTGTGCCCGATAGAGCCTTTGTTTAGAAAATTTTAAGGAAAACAAACATCGGACCTAAAGCGCAGAGATGGGGATTATCTGAGCTTCAGAAGCTGTTGTTTCAAGAATAGAACAGAAACGTCTTTCTTAGCCATAGTTTTCTCATTGAAATATTCCATTTATGGTGGTCTTAAGCTTTAAAGATTCAAAGGCGCCTGTGAGTAGAAATACAAGACATGTTCCCACTTTAAAAGCTTAAGATATATAGGTACATACAGATATATTTATATACGTATGTATCTTCACCTCCTTCCATACGCATTTTGCTCACGTGCCCTTCAAGACCACTTGTACCACTTTAAGCGTATAAGGAGGAAGTTCAGCCCTGCCTTTTGTTCTCCAAAACCAGCTTGGCCTCCAAAAAACCCTGAAATTCCCCGTCCAAATCCCACCCCGTTCCAGCTTTCACCGCCTCAAGGACCAAGACGGCCGATCGCACATCCCAGAGAGAGGATTAAAGCCATCCCATGACCCACGGGCGACAAACGGGGGGTTTCTCACCACGCCTCTGCTCTCTTCCAGAAGTGCACCAAGCTTCTGCTCTGGAAGGCTGCAGCGTGCTGGACATAAAAACCATGTCCCTCCCCAAGAAGGGACAAAATACCCTGGTAATAACACTCCCTTGAGCGATCCCAAACTAACCGTTGGCACATAGAGGCACGTGCCACGGGGAGGCAGGAAGGCTTCATGATGCCTTCAGCAGCACCATGGCTATGCCAGGCTTTGAGAAGCACCAGCTACCACACAAACAACCCCCATCGACCAAGCACGTGGTAGATCCGCACACGTATTCCAAGTTCTATTCAGATTTCAAAGCATTAAAAACTATTGCAGGGGGAAAAAATACCTCACTCAAGCACACTATTAAAATACTCCTTACAAGCAGGATTTATGCTTTTCTTATCTCCTAATTTTTATGCATTTAACAAAAACCTTTCAGACCTTTCATAGGGTCAAACCTCTACGGTTATTATTTACACCAAGCAGATGTGCTAACTCAGCAATCACCCCACCCGCCTCTCTTCTCCAGGACTGAGCTCTCCCTTCCTGTGACCGGGGGGGGGAAAAAGCAGCTTTTACGTCAGTAGCCCACCCATACACCCGCTGTTTACATCCTGCGCCCTTCACAACTGCTCCCCACTTGGCAATTCACTCTGTGTCCGCAGGAAAAGTCTACTGGCCTCGACTCACATGCGATTAGTATCCACCAGCAAGTACCAAGGACTTTCTCTGGGGCTTCTTGCACACGCAGAAGATGCTGGCCCAGAAGAAAGGTAAAGCATTTCTTTAGTAGGTAGTATATCTAATCCTGTGTTTACAATACTTAAATAAAGAACAGCACCTTCTGTTTAATATGCTGGATGTTGTTTTAGCCCGGCAAGAAAAATTACATTATAAGCCTCTCTGACTAGCAAAGCAGTTGCCTGAAAAAGTTACTGCGCTGCCTAGTTTTTTTTTTTTTAAAAGCCCCAAGTGACATGGGAGAGACGGGGCCTGCAGCAAAGGTCTCCTCCGGCGCTCCCAGCAATGCTTTCATTTCCTTTCTGCTTTTGGATAAGGCTGATGTTTAGTTCCTGGTGATTTTAAGCTGTCCTGGGGACTCGGATCTGGGTGTTCATCACTCACAAATGTACTGGAGGAACAGCAACAGCAGGGAGGAGGCGGAACGGCCTCAGCATCCCATAGCGAGTCAAAGCCCCCAAAAGCTGCGGAAGAACACAAATCACCCAAAATTTAAGCAAGCCAACGCTCTGCAGCCAAACTTGACTCCCATTTACAAAGGCTACAAAAAAAAAAAAAAAGACTAGAGCAGATGAAAGAAGAACCACGCCACTGATATTTAGGGCTAATGAGATCTGCTTCACTAAGCTAGAATAAAAGGAAATCTTGAAAGAGGCTTTGTCCTCCAGGGACCCTGCGAGAAACATTTCAGAAGGGCCCTTCTGCTATCAGATCAGCTTTTACATCCCACCAAAAAGAGCCCTGCTGCCAACGGAAAAGGCAGAGTGGGCAACAGGCAGCCAAAGGAAGGGTTCGCAAAACACCCGGGCAGCCCCGACAGCAGCACCCCGGAGCCGAGACGGCCGCTCGTACCGCTCCGGTCCCCGCCGGAGAAGTCGGCGGGGGCAGCCGGGGACCGACCGGCGGGCGGGTTTCCCCGGCGCTTGGTTGAGCCTGACACCCCGGGAAGTTTTACAGCTTGCCGGCATCACCCCGCCGAGGCTCGGAAAGGGGACGGTCCGGCGAGTGGCTCCGTAGGGCAAAGGCTTTCTTCCCGGAGCTCGCCCAGGCCGAGCGGCCGTACTTTAAAAGTGACTTTTACCCGCCGCGGCCCCAACCCCTCCGAGTCCCCATCCGCCGAGGCCGGGGTGCCGGCTCCGCGGCGGAGCCGTGCACCGTGGCCGGGCCGCGGAGCGAGCCGCGGCCCCCACGCGTGGGCATCCCCTGGCTGGGGGGGTCCCCGCCGCCGCCCCGGGGCTCACCCAGAAGGTGGTGGAGTAGGTGACGAGGGTGAGCTTGAGGCAGAGGTAGGAGAGCCGCCCGCAGTACCGCGCCTGCTCCGCGTCCCCCGCCGCCATCCTCCCGCCCCGCAGCACCTGCCGCCGCCGCCGCCGGGCCCTCCCCGCCCCTTCCCGGCGGCCCGCAGCCGGGGGAGGGAGCGGCCGCCCCGCCGGGCG
>JAVSBS010000662.1:0-30377 GCA_033124195.1 Coracias cyanogaster | reverse complement strand
TGGGGGTGCAGTGGGGGTACAACGGGACAGGGGTGGGTGTTGGGGAGGATTGGGGGTGCAATGGAGCAAGGGGGTTTCGGGGGGTGCAACGAGGCAGGCGTAGATACTGGGGGGAGCAGGGGGTGCAAGGAGGCAGAGGAGTTTCTGGGGGTGCAATGAAGCAGGATTGGGTGCTGGGGAGGATTGGGGGTGCAATGGAGCAAGGGGGTTTCTGGGGGTGCAAAGGAGCAGGGGTGGGTGCTGGGGGTGCAGTGGGACAGAGGTGGGTGCTGGGAAGAATTAGAGATGCGATGGAACAAGGAGATTTCTGGGGATGCAATTGGACAAAGGTGAGTGCTGAGGGGCAGGGGGTGTGGGGGGGCCCAGCAGCTTCACAGCATTTGCTTCCCCCCCACCATGCAACCTGGCAGGGCCATAGAAGGTGGGCGAGGACAGGCTGTGGGGTGGGTACGGGCAGCACTGTGCATGCACACACATGTGCACATACATGTACACGCGTGCACACACACATGCACATGCACCCCTCCATACGACGTTGCTGCAGCACAGGGTGCTGCCAAATTCCCCCCACCCCACCCCAGCACCCCCGATGACACCCTACTCCCTGCGCCCAGGCTGCCCACCCACGAGGACTTGGCACGGCCACCATCACCCCCCCAGGGGTTCCGGGACCCCAAGTTCAACCCCAGGTTCTCCTGGAGCTCTTCTTTCTCAGTTATGCAGAAACGCCTCAGCACACGCTCCCCGCAAGGCCAGGAAAAATAACCGGGAATCTCTAACATTATTTCTGGGAGATGGGTCCGAGCATCCGTGGGGGTGCAGCAGCCTGGTGATGCCGGACCCAGGTACCCGCCTGCCCCCCCAGCATGCCTGGCCCAAACCCTGGGAGCTGCTGAGCCAACAGCGCTACGGAGAAGGACAAAGTCCTACTGAGAAGCAGCGATGCCAAAAATTGCTCCTAGATGGGAGCGCAGAACCACCGCACCCCTGCCCTGGCTGCACACACCCCCAGCCCCGAATTTCAGCCCCACCTTAGATCCCCGATGTGGCAGAACATCCTGCTGCAGAGCAGGGAAGCGGCCAAGACCCCCGCTTTATCTGGGGAAACTGAGGCACGAAGCCAGCTGCAGCAAACCAGCAGCTCCCCAGCCTGCCTGCACCCCCGCCCTACACCCCAGCAATGCCCCCCCCGGGGATACTGCACAAGCCCCTTAGCGAGGGACCGGTTCGTGGGTACCTACATCTGCCCTGGCTGTTATTTATTCATTCCAAACTCGGATTTACTCTGGGCAGCTGCAAATCTGGCGGCCACTGACACCTTAATGCTGAGCTCGAGCCTTTTCCTTTTTTATTTTTTTTATTTTCTCCTGCAGCAGGACTGCACAAGCTTAAAGCCGAGCACAAGCTTAAATCCGAGCTTTTATATACTTTTATTTAGACCTGAAAGCTGCATGCTTGTGCTCCAGCTCGGCTGTGGGATTTAACCCCACGAGGTGCCCGGTAGCCAGGGTTTCATTGTGGGACTCTGGCGCACACGCCTTTCCCGGGACGCAGGCAAGGGAGGGTTTATAATCCCTTATTTTCGGGGTTTTATCGTTTGTCTCTGTAAAACCACATGGTCCCAGGCAGGACGCACCCTCTGAGCACCAGCAAAAACACATCCAAAAGCAATGTGGTTATTACTGAGAAATAAGGAGGAGCGATGGGCTCACCCCCTTAAACCATCTATATTTCTCTAGATATTCCCAACTTCATGTCCAGCACTGGGCGCCCCGAGTCACGCATCCCAGAGCATCGATGCTCTGGCCCAGCCTGGCCTTGCCATCCCTCTCCTGCCGCATTTACTCCTCCCGGGGCAGGATTTACCCCAAGAGCAGACCCAAAGCCCCGCAGCCGCTGTGCTCCCGCAGCCACCTCGTCCCGATTCCCATTCCTCTCTTTATTGTTAACATCCCCAATTTAACACGTTCTCCCATCTGGGTTTTCAATTAGCTGCCTGCCGCCTTGGACTCCTCAGCGGATTTGCCAGCAGCCTGTTGGGTGTTGGTACAATTATTTGCCTAGGTTTTTAAATTTATTTTTTATTTTTCCTGCTCTGTTATATATACATATGATTAAAATTAATATTGCAGGCGCTTCCCCGTTCCTATGCGCGAGTACAACGGCGCGTTGCTGCAGGCTGCGCGACGCTGGAAGGGATGTTGACATTCAGGAAATGTTTCTCTTCACCTCTGATTTTGCAAACTCGCTCATATGTGATTTAAAGGGAAAAAAAAAAAAAAGGAAAAATCAACAAAATAGCAAAGCCTGTGATCTGAAGTACCTGCCAGGCTCCCCTAGAACAGCGAAGCGAGTTTCAAAGGTTTCAGGCAGGGCCAGAGTTTTACATCCCAATGTCATTTAAAGGTTGGCACCCGGGGTTCCCTGTGTTTCTAGCTTCATGTGCTCCCTGTTATAATTTACCGCCTGCAGGGAAAATGAAGGAAAAAGTGGGTAAAAAGAGGAAAAAAAAATAGGATTTGGGGTGGTTTTTATTTTTCTTTCCCTGCCAGCTGCAAATAGGGGATGCTTGTTGGATGGAGCTGTGCCCCTGTCCCTGCCTGGGGTCCCTCACCCCCCTATAACCGAGCCCCAAAAAGCCAGACTGGGTCTGACCGATGCCAATAGATGCTCAGACCCTCCCGATCCCACTGGGCACCCACAGCCCTGAGCGAGGGGGTTCAGCAATAAAGATAATTCCAGAATCCAGATCATCTTTCTTTCACCTTATAAAAATCCTCTGAAGCTTGTCAGACCCTGAGTCAGCCCAAGCTGGATTTTTTTTTAATAGCTGCTGCTTATAATAAAAAAAAAAAAAAAAGTCTTTAAATCATTGTAATAATAGGGGGAAGATTCCTAGTTGCTGACCGAGAAATCTCACTCTGTGGCTAGCAACGTCACTGCTCTGCTTTGCGAGAAAAGGACCATGTACCGTGCGTGAGACCCGGCCCTGGTCGGGCTGATGGTGACGGCAAAATTGCCATCAATAATTAGCCAAAAATCTGGTTGCCGGCCGGGTGCAAATCACCGCAACCGGGCAGGATTTGGCCGCTCCCCTTTGCATCCAGCCACGGGCTTTTTGTAAGGAGAGGGGCTGCAAAGCAGGGACCCCCCCGGCGCTCCCCGAAGCCGGGTGAGGAAGGGTTTGGGGTGGGTGGCAGCTCGATGCTGCCCACGCCAGGGCCCCGACGGTTTTCCTTACAAAGCTGGATTTCTTTCCGCCACGCAAAGTTTGGGAGCCGTCGCCTCCGTCCCTGGGGAAGGCGGCTCAGAGATGAGCTAAGATTTCTTTCCAGCCACTTCCTCCAGCTTCTCCGCACGCACCCTCCCCTGGGACCTTTCGTAAAAGTTGAGATGGAGATTTATTGCTGCGCCCGGGGGTGTCATCGGTACCTGGAGAAGAGCGACCTGGGCTCCCCAGCACCCTGGGGTGCTGCCTGGCATGGGGGGCACCCTGAGTATGAGGGATGGATATTGCCCCTGGGGACCATTCAGCCCTTGGGCTCTGCTGTTTTCAGCAAAGCTGCCCAAATGGGTCCCCCGTTATCCCGCTCCGAGGACCTGCTGGTCCCTGGGGGAGGATTGAGTCCATGGGGCAACAAAGGCACATCCCCGCATGGACCTGGGTACCAAACCCTGGGCATCCTTTGCCTGTCTGCATCCGCACATCCCAGGGCAGAGCCACAGCCCCTTGCTGTCTGTGCTCATCCTGATCCACAACCTGAGCTCACCAGCCTCCTCAGCCCCTTTCTGAGTCCAGATATAGGCTCCAGGAGCTGCCCCAAACCCCCACGGCCCAGAGACCACCCCCAGCCCAGCACTTGTGCGGGTCAGGTCAGGGCTGGCCACAGTTTTCCATCAATATCCGTAGTTTGGAGGGGTCTGTACACAGAGGAGAGCACTGGGGCTCAGCAGCCAGGATTTCAGCCCGTGCTCACAGCAAGTCTGCTCAAACACGATTACTGCTAAATCCTGCCCCCAGCACTACTGCAGAGACACCCAGGACACCGGGGGCTGGCACAGTGACATGCCGCAGAGCTGCAGCTGGGCTGGGGGTGAGGGCCAGGGTGAAGATTTGCCAGGGCAAACTGGTTATTTGGGCCTTTTATCCCCCTTGAGCTAAGGCAGGGAGCGACTGCTTCAGGGCTGGAGGCTGCAGAGGTGTGGGGAGCCTGGATGAGGCTTGTGGGGCCAGGCACACAGCAGGGTTTGCAGACACCTTCCCCAAAGAGGTTGGGATTTGCAGCCACACCAAGACCTGGGCTGGGTGTCACCTCTTCCATGGGGCAAATCCACCCACTAGCTGCCCCTCATGGCCATCACACCCACCTTTCTGCATGGAGACACATCCCGCTCCTCCCCAGGCTGTGAGATTGAATGCATTCATATGGCAAAGCAAATCTGCCTGGGACCTCCCCCCCCCAACAAAGTCCTAGGGCTCAGGGATGATCCTCAGACCTGGGGGATGCTCCTCCTCAGACCTCAAGAATGCTCCTCCTTAGACCTCAAGGGTGCTGCTCCAACCTGGGAATGCTGCTCCTCAGATCTCAAGGATGCTCCCCCCCAAGACTGCTGCAAGCGGCCACCCACTTCATGCACCATCCAAGCCCTCCATGAGGCTCTTCTCCTCCACACAGCCCCAAAGAGCAAGATGTGGTCCCCGTCCCCCCTCTCCCCCATACCTGGTCCCTCATGCGCTCCTGCTGCCCCCGCAGCGCCAGCGCATGCTGCGGGTACTTGTTCTTCAGGTGGTCCATGAAGGCATCCCGCTTGCGCTCCATCTCCGACTTCTGGAGGCCAGTGAGGGCCTCCAGGCTCTGGGCAGCGATGACGGTGTGCCGGCGCTCCGAGGTGTGCACCAGCCCTACGTTGGAGAAGCGGCGGGTGCCGTTGCCCAAGGTCCGGTATTCCCGTGGGTACTCGGCATCGTCCGCCGAGATCATGTGGGTGCTCGTCCTCTCGGGATCTGCACGGGGGAGAGAGCAGAGCGGGGTCAGCGCCAGCCCCGCTGCCATGGGGCAGGGGTGGGCTGCTCAGATTTGGGGATGGGGAGGGGGTTTTAAGCTGGAAGTGAGAACAAAGCCAAGCTGGGAGTGGGGTCATCCCTCAATGGGTGGCAACCAGGCGGTTGGAGGGTGCAAGGTTTGTCCGCCTGCGATGGCAGAATTGTCCCTGCTCCCGAGCATGGGGCTGGCGGTGGCAGGAGACGGATGGGGCAGGGGGCAGCCGGGGGGATGGAGGGGCCGTGGTGCCACCGACACCACGATGTTCAGACCAAAACATGAATAACACAGCATCGGGTCATTAAAAAACAGCACAGACAAGACACAGGAGCCAGGCACCACTCCAGAGCACAGACAGACAGAGGGGACAGGACACACGGACAAACCAAAAAGAAAATGAAATGTGGGCCAGGGAGGGGGGAAGCTCGTGTCTGCCCATCAGCATCCAGCTGGAACCCCCCATACCCTGGCTGCCAGGTGCTATCGGAGACCCTGCAGAGACTCAGCCCCCCCATCGTGCACCCACTGCTCAGAGCCAGCCCAGCCCTCGGGCACCAAACCTGGCACGGCACCGGGCATCACGGGGATGCTCTGCCCCATCCCAGCTCCACCCCATCCCGGGCGGGCACAGTGGGCAGGGGGGTGGGCAAGGGGGCAGGCAGGCGAAAGGCACTTATCCCTTTGCTAATAATTCATCAGCTGCATGATGCAATTTTCTTTTCCAGGGAAGTTGTGCCAAGCATCACAACAGTGAAGAATGCCTGGAAGTCCCCGCACGCTGCCAGCACCTGGCACCTCCTCGGCGGCTGCAGCGTGAGGCCACCCCCCAGCCTCACACCCACTGCAGAGCAGCCCCAGGACTCCAACTGCACCCCAAAAAGCCCCTTTTGAGGGTCTCATGCTGTCTAAGCCCACGTCACCCAGCCTCGGGCTGGTCCTGGCCACTGTCACCGTGCCAGCGCCGAGGCTACAAGCTGTCTTGGCCACCAGTAACCAGGCTGGCAACCTGCAGTGTGTGTTTTGCAGGGATTCACCGCCTTACAGCTTCTCTTTTTCACCGGCCATTTAACCTTGATTCATTATTCATCTCCCTCCTTGTCCCTTTTTCCCCTCCTCCCTTCCTTCCCAAGCTCCTGTTAAGCAAATCATAGAAGGTTTCTCCGGTTCCCTTAATTATTTATCAGCCCAACGTATTAGCTTTATATCAACTGATTGTGTTATTAATGTAGGACAGGACTCCAGCGTGTGCTACAGACAGAACTCCTCTGCTCAAGGTCATACAATGGGGTTTTGCGACAAGCCAGGCGGGGACGCCACACTGTCAGCAAATGCCTCGGGGACATCCTTACCCCACCAAAGTTTGATCCCCCCCTTTCCTCCTCCAAAACACCACCGGTCCAGCTCTCATCCCTCACACCTCCATCACCAAGCATGACCTCGGCCAGGGGACCATTACCCCTGTACCAAGAAGACGGCGGCAGAATTTGCGCGAGAGCTGAAGCTCCTGGTCCCTCCCCAGCTCACCACTTTGCTCAGCCAGGTCCCCACATCACCACTGCCCAGGGGAGGTCATGGTGGCACATCGGTCACCTGCAAAACACCCCAAGACGCTCCAGGGAAAGCAGCACAGGAGAGATGTCAGGGGGGAGACCCCGGCCCATCTGCTGGCAGAGCAGAAGGCAGCACAGTGCGGGGTCAGAGCATCATCCCAACGATCCACCAGCTGAGGAGCCTCTGCGAAGCTCCAGCACTGATGGCAAACGCAGACAGAGCAGTTTCTGCTGTACCACCCTGCTGAGCCCCAGGAGCTGCCTCCCCACCTGTCCTTCATGTACCAGCCCCCCAGAACACGCTTCTCTCTCAGGATTTGCTGGTACCAGGCAGAAAACTCCTTCCAGCCATCGCTCAGTCCCTCAAGCACTTGCTCTATGACAGCAAAGCAGCACAGATGTGTTGGGGGGGCTGCATCCAGAACACCGCACCCATCCCAGCCCCAGCCTTGGGTGCCCATTGGCAGTGCCCATGCATCCTTGGAGCTCTCAGGGTGCAGGAGAGGGGGAGTGGGACCCCAAGCATCCCCCCGGCACAGGCACCAAGCGTGGCCCGTTCCCACCAAACCAGCCCCTCTGCAGCACTGGATCCCAAGTGCCACTGGGACTCCCAGCTTTGCTGCATCCCATGGGAACAACAATCCCATGGAGGCTGCGAATGAGGTGACGGGGCACCCCGAAAGCCTTGGCTGCAGCAGTGACAGCACTGGGAGGAAGGAGCTGCAGCTCCTCTTCCTTGCTGGGGAGAGCAGCAGAGGAGGCCTGAGCCAGAGGATGGTGCAGGGATGGGGGCTTGGGGGGTGAGAGATGAGCTCGTTCCTCACACCCACCTCCCTGGTGTCTCCACCGGCCCTGGGTTCAGCAGCCTTGGGGTGAGGCCGTGTTCCCTGCTCCTTCCCACCCTCCTCCTCCTCCTCTTGCTTCGAGCCACGCATCAGCATGCAGCTCCCTGCTCCCTAATTACATGCTCCGAGAGTGGAACACGCCAGCTCGCTGTCTCTCTGCCGACTACTAAAAAGGATGATTTGAAAGGCCCTGCGCAATCTGCGCAGGGGTCAGAGCAAAGCTGGATCTTGTCGGGGGCTCTTCCACCCCCCACTGCACCGCATACGCTCCCGCATCCTTTCCCGCATCCCTTGCTCCAGAGCAAGCTTGGGGGGTAGGCAGCCCCAGCCCCACAAACCTCGTGATCCGTGAACCCCGTGATCTATGAACCTCGCTGCAAACTCATCAAAAACACACGTGTACTTGTTGCCTCATCAGCCACCTTCACCCCCAGACCCCAGCTCGGAGCGGGCAGAGACCATTAGATAAGGGAAGAGCCACCAGCTGGGGTTGGGGGTCCACTTTGGAAAGGGACCCTGAAACCACCACCCACGGTCATTCTTCCCTGGCACTATGCACGGAAAGAGGGTGTGAATCCTTCCCTCCTGGTCTCACCCCAAGGGGATAACTACATCCTGCCAGCCGAAATCCCCTCACCAAGTTGTTTCTTTTCCTCCCATTCCCTGCAGGGATGCTGGAGCAGTGGTACCCACGCAGGGGCTGCCCCGCTGCCAGTGACAGCGGCAGCAGATCCCTGGAAAGTGTTTCCCGAGGCTGCTTCCAAGTAGGTCACTGTGGTGGGAGAGCCGGTGGCCGGAGCCTGCCCAGGGTCCCCATCTCGGCGCTGTCCCAGCCCAGCTAAGCAAGGTGTCCCTCCGGGCAGTGTCGCCCACACAGAGACCATCGCATCGCTTACCCGTGGGTGCGGGACAGCTTCCACGCTGGCCAGCAAACTGCTTCGGTGGGACAGAGGAGGCAGCCCCCAAGTCTCCAGGGACTGATGTTGGCTCCTTGGCTGGGCGCAGGGCTCCCACAGCAGCCAAAATCCCACGGTAAATCCTGGCAAGCCCCTCTCCGAGGAGCAGGGGGTTAAGGGAGCGCGGCTCTCTTTGCCGATTCATCCATCCATCTTCCTTACCTGCTGGTAGCGGGTGTCACCCATGCCAGGGCCACAGCCCAGGCTCCTAGCAGGATGCGGCCATCGCCTCCTTCCCAGGAAAGCAGCGGCACCAGAGGGACCAGAGCCCAGCTGTGCTTTGGGTGATGCTCTCCAAGATCAGTGCTTTGCAGCCCAAGTAGCGGCTCTCCACCAGCTCCTTGCTCCCTCACCGGGAGATGAAGGTGGGAGAGGCTCCCAAAAACCTGCCCTGTGAGAGCCCCGGCCGGGTCCAAGTGGCTGCAGGGTCGGTGGCACGGTCCGCTCGGATCCCCCCGCCAGCAGCTTGGCAGAGCTTTATCATAAAGGGGATCTTTCAAACACAGTTTATTACTGCAGTTTCATAAATCTTCACGAGGCAGCGAGGCTCACACGGGCCGTGAAGGCAACGGCGGTTAGCAGAGCATGAAAAATCATCTGAGAAAGCGATTGTACAAAAAGGGGCGAGGGGAGGGGAAGGAGAGAGTGCATCTGGGGAGAAAGGGAGGCGAAAGAATAGAAGCCCCTCGGAGCGATGCGACTCCCCCGCACCCGGCCATTAAGGCAGCGGGAAGAGTGGGATGCGCTCGTCTTCCTCCCAAAGGCTGCGGCTGCCGCACTGCCAGCCCGCTGCCTGCACAGCACCCGGGGAGCCTGCCCAGCACCCAGAGCCCCGCTCAGCACTAACCCCTTCCCTGCCGCGCTGATGCCAGGCCCAGCGGGACGGCAGTGATGGTTGGGAAGGGCAGCGAGAGTCTGCACGGCTCCTGCTCCGGCTGCGCTCAACTCCTGTTGTGCTGCACAGGGGGGACCTCAGAAATAACCCCCTCGGCCCAGCCAGGACCTGCTGAGCTGAAGAGATCTTCAGGGGCATTGCTGCCCAGGAGGTCCCTGGATCAGCCACGCTCTATTTGCCTTCATTTCGGGATGGAGGGACAGTGGTCATGTGTCCTCTGCAACCTCCCCCAAGCTCTCATCTCACCCCGGCAATGGGATCAGCAACCACAGCCAAAAAGCACTGGGGACTGCCCAGTTTCTGGTGTTCTCCTATGGAAGCCGTGCCCAGGACTAGTGACAAGGCAGTGGACACGCCATGGTGGGGGGGGGGGGACGACACAAGCACCCTTTGCCCGCTCCATCACTGCGTGCCAAATGGGTCCAGCCATCACCAGTGATTTACGTGGCCAGAGCTGTTTAAAGCCCATCTGCAGGGAAACACATCCCTGTTTTGGGCTGAGCCCGTGGGTTCTGAATGCCCCTGCCCTGTGGGGACGCTGGGAGTGGGACAGATCCGGGCTCATCCCAAGACGAGGTCACCTGCATGCTCTCCTTGACCCCCGCACAGTGCCGTGTGAGCAATACGGGGAGTGAAAGCCGATGGGCAGCTCAGCTGAAGCTTCCCTGCCATCCTCTTGCTCCCGGGCTGATGGAGACCCGGCGCCAAACAGCCTGGGAAAAGCCAGGCCATGCCAAGGCCGCCCACGAGGCCATTAAACCATTAACATCCATCCTGGGACAAACCTCCGCCATGCCCGACAATGTCCGGCAGCCCCCCGGGCAGTGGGGGGGTGCAGCTCTCCCATCTCCTCTCCCCATTCCTGAGGGTCCCTCCTTACAGCACCGAGCCGTGGGCTCACCAGCACTCAGCAGGCTCCCCGCCACGTCTTTCACTCCCAAATTCAAGTGGAACCAAGGGAAATAAAACACCACCTGCTGACCATTTCATCGGGAACTTCCCAGCCAGGTTAGCGCAGCCCCCACAGCCCCCGCTCCACCGGCACCGTGGCCAGGACATTGCTTGGCTGCTCGGAGGCGGGCAGGGGCACGGTGCCAGTCCGGATGCCACCCTGCCGACCTGGCCCTGCCTGTCCCCAGCCTCTACGTGCCCTGGATGCTGCCTGCGCCCTGCCTGCACCCTTCCAGTGCCAGCCCTGCCGATGCCACTGGAGCTGCGCAGGGACCAGGAGCCGGTTGGGAGCCGGGCAATGTGTTGGTGCACACTGGTGCTCCCCGGCTGGAGCTCGAGGCGGTCCAGCTGGCATCTCTCTGCGACAGTGCCCTGACAAGCAGCTCCTTTACTTTGGAAGCAGAGAAACAACCGGAAAAATTCCCATGTCATTGTCAAAACCCAAACTGAAGGAGAAATCCCATCTGGCCAGGCCTGTAAAAAGCAGCAGCTACTTCCCACCTCATCGGGTGTTATCGCACCCACGCGCGCACGTGGAAATGAGAGACGAGTTCACCTCCCCGCTCCCATGGACATGGCTGTGCCAGGCGCAAGGCCAGCACACCGGGCTGCTCATTTTGAGCTCAGGACCAGCACCTGTCTGCCCTGAGATGCATCCCAGCATCCCTCCTTTGGGATAGGGCACAGTAGCCAGGATGGCCCTTGTTCTGTCACCCAGGGAATGGGGACCTGACACTCAGCTCCTCCAGCCTTGCCCATTGGGGTTGGTTTTGCAGACAGGGCTCCCTGCCAGTCCCCTGCCCGCTCACAGCACGGGCATTCCACTGCAGCAGTTGAAGAGCACAGACCGGCCCCATCCTTCCTCCTCGACTCCACATCTCCCTGGCAGAAAGGAGCTGCCCTCAGCTCAGGCAAGGGAAAACAAGACGGATGGAGGATGAGCTCATGGAAGACAAGGCAGCGCGGGAAGGATGGCTCACAGCTGGGAAAACTGGGGCAAATCTTTCCCCGGCCATCAGCTTCCTCCCCAGCCTTTGGCAAGAGGCCCAAGCCAGCGGCATCCTCTGCTCATGGAGAGCATCCCTGCCCGGGGCAGAGCCTTCCCTGCCGGAGACCGGAGGAGAAAGGAGCCCTGCGTGCCCTGGCAAGAGGCTGTGTCCTCAGCTGGCGGGGCTGGCACAGAGGCTGGGGAGATGCCAGCAGCTCGGGGACGCCAGATAAAAATAAAGGAGAGGAGAAGACAGAAGGGACCAGGCTCTTCACAGCTGAAACACAAGCCACATTGTGGTCTCGTCTCCCACCCACACGGCAGCAGAGATTTGAGGCGGCGCAGGCAGCAACTGGGCTGGGATTAGCCCGGACGGTGCCAGGCAGGTCCAAGCCTGGGGATTCCCCTTGGCCTGGGATGGGGGGAAGGCTCTGCCCCACCGGGAGGTACATGCAGAGAGTCTGGCTGAGGATGGGGATGCTGAGACATGAGGGAGTCAAACCCAGGGTCAGAGCAGGGGGAAAGCACCAGCAGAGCCACGCGCTGCCTTCATGCCCAGCGCGGTGCCCTGGCTGGAGGCATATTTAGCATCTCTTGAAGGCAGCCAGAGCTCTCCCAGCATCCTGGCAGCTCCCGCTGACTCCCACCACCACGCTGAGAAAGGCTAGCGCAGGGCGAGTGTGGACACGGGGCAGTGACTCACCCACCGTCGTGCTGCGAAGCAGAGATAAGTCTCCCTGAGAAGCCAGGTCCCCCCTCCTGCACATCCTAGGGGGAGAAGCCTTTGGGATGAGCCTGGGATGCCAGTGGGACCTGCAACTCCAGAGTCCCCATCACCTGCAAAGCTGCCATCTCCATCCTCCCTCCCCTGCAAGCAGGTGAATTTGTGCTGCTCTCAGCACCCACCCTGCCCTATGGGTCTCCCTGGAGGGTTCCCAGCACTGACCAGTGCCACCATTCAGGAACAGCACTGGAGACACAGCCATCCCCACCGCGCTCCTGCAAAGCCAGGTCACAGTATGTACGGGTCCTGCACACTCCCGCCTTGAGCTGCTCAGGCAAATTGCTCTGGAAATCAATTCCAATCTATCAGGCATCAGGAAAGCAATAAACTACCCCCTCAAGACACCAAATCGATGGTTCCTCTTAGCCCAGATCAGAAGGAGGAAGGTGGGGAGAGGGACTGCATGGGAGGATGGGGAGCAGGGGGGGTGATGGAGGGAACCAGGGTCCTGCTGCGGGCGAGAGATGAGTCAGGTTGGGAGGAAACAGCCCCAAAACCAGCTCTCGATGCATTGGAGGGCAGAGAAGATGTGTGCCTGCATGCTGTGCGAGATCACTCTGGGGATGGAGCAATGGGGAAAGCTCCAGAGAGAGCTGCTGGGCACCCGGGAGCTGAGGACTCGGGCTCCAGCCCTCCCCGATAACCCACAGCTGCGTGAATGTGCTCGGTTGGAGGCAAGACCTCATCTGAGCCCTGTGGTCAGGGCTTTGGATTCATTCTTAGTCTCATCTCTCTGCAAGCAAAGCAAGAAGGCAGAGGTGTGGGAAGGCTGTGGAGCTGGCTGGGGGTGAGGAAGGGCTGGCAGAGAGTTGCGGGGGGGTTGGGTGGCACACACTGAGATGAAAAATCAATTCCCAACAGGACCATTTCTTCCCTTAGCAAGACGCCGAGGGAAGTCAATGAACAGATCAAGGCCACCTCAATTGCTACCATGAGAGGAGAAATGTGAAGGCGCAGCGCGGTCTGGCAGCAGGATGGGGGGGTTCCATCAGTGGGACCCTCCAGCCTGGCCCGTGGCCACCGGCAACTGTGAGACCATAACCAAGATCCAGCAACGAGGCCGTTCACAGGCTGTGTCCCACTCCTGGGGACACCCACGAGCAGAAGCCCAGGCATCACCTCGCCACCTTGGAAACCCGGGCAAGCCTTGCTTTGGAGAGCTTGAGATCAAAGGCAGAGACAAAACACAACAAGTTGATGGAGAGGGAGGCTAAAGGATAAAACAAAAAGCTCCTGCACCAGGGATTTTGCATGTGGGCAGAGCGGGCGATGCCCGTGCCCGGCGAGCAGCGATGCCCTGCGTCAGCTCCTGCTAAATGCACTTGGTGCAATTTTTCAAGCGAGCTAATCACTTCCCCTCATCTCCTGCCATTAGTGCTGTCATGCTAACTGCTTGCTCGCCGAGCAGCTTCGACTGCGTGCTGAGCCTCGGCAAAAGCAAAGTCATCTGAAAGAGTGTGGCAGAGCTCAGGGAGGGAGCCACCCTCCCAGCATCCCCGGATCACAAAGGAGCCTCTAAGGGATGAATTCAAGCCAAACCCATGGGTTTTCCAGCCCTTTTACTGCAGTTTGGGATTAAAGCCTCAGGATGGAGTCACCAAAGAGCTGAGCCCCGTGAGAAAGCACCCAGAGATGGGGTTTTCCCCAGCTTGGTGTGTTAGGGATGGCAGTGATGCTGTGGGAAGGTTTAGACTGGATATTAGGAAGAAGTTCTTTACTGAAAGAGAGATGAGGCATTGGAACAGGCTGCCCAGGGTGGTGGTGGAGTCACCATCCCTGGAGGGGTTCCACAAACAAGTAGATGTGGTGCTCTGGGACATGGTCTAGTGGTCAGGGCGATGTTGGACAAAGGTTGGACTTCGGAGGTCTTTTCCAACCTAAATGATTCTATGATTCTATGAGAGCCACACCACGCTCAGGCCGGCACAACGCTTGGCCCATGGCCAGGTTGGCACAGGGGGACCCAACTCTTTTGAAGACTTGGCTCCTGTCACCATCAGAACATGCTTGGACACACAGCCCCAAGCTTGACAGGTCCAGCCATGGCATCGAGCCTTGCTCCCACAGCTTCTGGGCAGGAATTGGGGGGGTACCACCTTTTTTTGGGTGGCTCCTGGCAGGAGATGGGATGATGCTACCTTGGATGGCTGCGGGGGAGAAGCTGGAAGGAGCTGTTTTGGTTTTGCAGAGGGGCTCAGGAGCCCAGGAAAGCTCCAAATGGGGTGTGGAGAACAGACCCTATTTATAAGTGCCCAGGTAGCATGTAGGCGGTTGGTCACAGCCTGCTGTGCCAGCCCGGTTAGTCACAGCTAGTTAAAAATCAAAAATGCTGAAAAAACATTGCTCAGATCCATATCTAAAACCCCTTAGCTGCAGGAAAGCGCACTCACAATTCGAGGCCATGGGGGAAGATCTGACGGGGCTTCACCACTCAGACACCCTGGAGGCACAGACTACGGATGCTGCTGAGACATGTCCCCCCCCCATCATGTCCTATAGGGCATGAGGACACTGAGGTGCCCAGGTCCCGCAGGGCTCCCTGGCTGGCATCACAGAGGTGGGTCGCTGCAGGTGACACCAGGACAAGGCCAGCTCACCACCCCTGGAGGCAGATGCCATCGCTCCAGCGCTGAGCAAACCCCAGTCCCCCGGCAGAGCCCACGGAAAGGGGAGCTCCAGCCCCTCCACCCCACAGCCCTTCCACCCACACCAGTCAGAAGCTGTCCAGGCAGTGAGGTTTAGTCAAGCAAAAGGAGGGCAGCAGCAGCTGCCTGCAGCCCTGCCTGCCTCCTCCCGCCCGCACCGGGCATCCAGCCCAGCCCGCGCCATCGCTTCCCCAGCCAGATCCCACCTGCGTGGGGCTGGGACCATCCCCGAGAGGCCAACATCACTCCAGTCCCCCCCACCGTGTCTCCCCCCGGTCCATACCCACGAGCAGGCCGTAGTCCCTGGGCTCGGTGGGTCTCTCCTGCTCCCGCAGCCTCGGCGCGGCTCGGGGGGAAGAAGCGCCAAAGGGATGCTTTGCCCAGCGAGGAAGCATGGTGGCACCCGGGCAGGCGAGAGGAACCGGGAGACGGCTCGGAGCACGGCTCCAAAATCTGTGCGACAAACACATGCATCGTATCGCGGATGTTGGAACCCAATGAAATATGGTTTTACTAATCACTTGGCGTTTAAAGCGACACGCCGTCCCCGTCAAGTTAGATCAGAGGAGACGCATGGCATTGCGTGAGCTGTTTACGTTAATTAAATACGGAATCGGCTCATTCTCAAACACGTTGGCACGCTGAGGTGGGGTGTTACCGACCTTGTTACACGGCGCTGACCTCGAGGAAGCGAATGCGCGGCGATGGGTTGGCGCTCCCCTGCGCAGCGACCGTCGCCTTCCTTACATCCAGAGCCGAATCCTCCACACACGGAGCCGGAGCGATGCCGGCTGGATGCGGGAGCTCCCAAGCCAGCTGCCTGCTGGCACCCAGCTCCCCTCGCCCGTCGGTCCTCGCTCCGGTCCCCGAGCTAGCGAGGGATGCGCGGCCGGTGGGCTGGCACGGGCGGTGGGGTTGGCTCCATGGTTGACAGTCGCTGCCCCAGTTTCTCTGCCAGCGGCCATCGCATCCTCCCGGCTCCAAGCCAGCTCTCGCGCTCACATCCTTTCCCTACCCCGGCAACTTTTCCCCCCCCTGCCTGCTTTGATTCCTCTGCTCCGTGCGGACGTCTGTCTCTCTCGCTCTCTTTTCTGGCTCAGGCGTTTCAGAGTTCCCTGTGAGTGGCTGGGTATTTTTTTTTTTTTTTCCCTTCCTCTTGAAATGTCAGTGTGCCCCCTCAAACACATCATATGGGCGGGGAGCCAGGAGCCAGAGCACAGCCGTCAGTGCCGGCACGTTGCCACGCTGCCCGCTCCCGGCCCTGCCAAAGCAAAGGTCCACCAGCAGCGTGCCACGGGCTGCCAACGTGCCACGGGCTGCCGGAGCTGCTCAAGGAGCCCATCCCCTTCTCCCATCCCTAGGTACAAGCCTGGATGGTGCAGGTGTGCAGGACACTAGAGCTGCTCGGTGCTGGGGACATGAATGCCCGTTGGCGTCCCTGATGCCATCGAGCTGCCCAGCCCCAGGCACGGCCACCCCAACTCCCGTGTTGTCTGCAAGGGCTGCCCCAGGGAAGCCTGGGTGAAGGAAAACCTGCAGCTGCCTCCCAGAAGAGCCTGGCTGCGAAGGTCTTGTTCCCAGGATACGAGGCTGGATCCAGCCCTTGACCATGTTGGGCCAAGGTGGGTCGCAACCTGCTGCTGGATGGGTCTTGTAAAGGTTGGAGTGACCCTTCCTAAAGCTGCCCTGAAAGCTTCCAGGCTGGGCTGGCCCTGGCAGGAGCTGATGAGGTTGCCCCAAAAGAGAGAGGAACAGGCAGTGAGGACCTGAGACCTGCTGGAAGCACAAGCTAGCTCCTCTTGGTCCATCCAAGCTAATGAAGACCATTGTCATGCCCACATTTCAGGGGGTGTTTGCATGCCCCAAGGTCCTGGGGGCACGCTGACCCAGCCACAAGTACCTTAGAACTCAGTCTTCCCCCAGCCCAAGGCAGTCCTGCAGGACCGTGACACCCCAGCACGGCCCTGGCCTGTCCTACAAGGATCTCTTTCAGTTGAGCTGCCACCAAGCAGCACCCAAATGCTGATGAAATGAAACGAAGAGCAAACTCCAGTAGCCCCCTGGGCAGTAGCAATGCCAGCACCACCCCAAAACCACCTGCACACACACTTATGGGGACACTTGCACCCTGGTCACAATTACAGGAGAACCAAGAGCTAGGTTTCTACCTGCCCAAATGATTAAATACCCTGCTGAAAGCATCTTGGGCTCAGCATCAGACCTTGCCAGGTTTCTTCCCTCTTTTCCAGTGCTGGGAAGAGGCTTTCCAAACTCACTCCTTTTTCCTCCATTCCCCACTCCTGAGGTTTCCCCCCACCTTCACCAGTTCATTTTGGCATCCTAAAGGTTATCTCATGGACTTACACTCCAGTCCTGAAAATGCAGCCCAGGAAGGAAGGGGTTGTAGAGCCCAGGAAACCTCACACCAAAGACCCGCAGGTAGGTTTTAGACCCATTTTGCAGACGGGGAAACTGAGGCACAGATGGAGGAAGGGGGCAGGAGCGCTCCTGGCTCAGAGCCTAGCGGTGGCAGGGCAAGAAGGGAGAAATTTGGGAGTGCTGAGCTCCTGACTGGAGCCCTTCCAGGCTCTCAAACAGCCGCAGCCATGAGTCACGGCTGGCACAGGCAGGCAGGACTCATTGCACACTCTGCCATGACGACCCCCCAAAAAAAAAAACCCTGCTCCTCTTTGCTGAGCACTTCTGGAGAGCCCTGAGTGAGGAGGCTGGGCTGGCTCCAGCACAAACCCAGGATGGGCTTGTTCCCCTCCCACCCTCGCTTTGGGGCCAAGGGCATCTCTCCCTCGGCACCCTGGCTCTATCTGCAGCCCTTGTGCTATTTGTGCTGGGCCAGCGCCGTAGGGAAGAGGCAGGACTTGCTCCAAAGAGCAATACGGGCAATACCACTGGGAGGCGAGGAGACATGCCCAAGGGCAACCAGACGGTCAGTGGCAGGGCTGAGAAGCTGGTCCAGCTCTCCCGTGTGCCAGGACCAAGAGCAGAAGGGAAGATGCTCCATGCTCCCTGCCACAGGGACAACATGGGGATGGTGGAGCTGAAGCTGGAGGTCTGGGGGCTTGAGGAGCGTGTAGGGATGGGAGGATGCGATGCTGGAAAAGCAAACACCATTACTGTTGGCAGCAAGGATTAATTGTCCTTCCTGCTGATCCCTGAAACCTGGCTCACTCCTGCAGAACCGCTGCAGGGAGGGCCAGAGGATGGGGTGACCTTTTGATTCTGATTGCTCTGCTGATGAGGAGTAAATAAGCATTATTGCAGTTTAGGAGCCACCCAGAAGGGCCCGTCTACAGATCTATTGCTGCTTCACATCCATCGCACTGATCCCCACGCTCCTGGGGGGGGACAGAGCAATCCCCCACCCCCTATTCCATAGGGAACTGAGCTGCTGCAGGTTGGGGGCAGGGGCTGAGGGCAGCACCGAGAACCCAGGTTCACCCCAGAACCCTTCCACCACCTCATTCAGGTGGGACACCAGGTGCCAGGCAGCAGCCCAGGTCCCACCAGCATCACCTGTGCCTGGCACCGCTGCACCAACACCACGGGTATGGTCCCCAGGGAGGGTCCTGCTGTCACCAAAGGTAGGGACACCCTTACCTACACCTGTACCCTGCAAGCCCACCAAGACTTGCCCAGTAACAGGCAAATGCCTGTTTTCTAACCAAAGGTAAACCTTCCCACTTCATGGCTTTCCATGGCTGTGACTTCTCTGCAGCACAAACCTGAGCTGGCAGGGTGGTGACAAGAGGCCACATGTACAGGTAAAAAGCCCATTGCCAGGTGACACCTCAGCCTCAGCAGAGCCAGGGTCGGCTAGGCAGAGCTGCGTGGCAGCAAGGCAGTTCCCAGGGATAGGCTGGTAAAAGCAGCTAACGCATCGGGGCAAGACATCTGCATTTACACCTGCAACGCCAGACATGGCTTTGCTCTCAACAGCTACCCAAGGAGATGTTTCCAGACAGCACCAAACCTGCCCAGGGGAAAGAAGGATGCCTGATAGGACGAGAAAAAACTGCCTCAAGTTGCACCAGAGGAGGTTGAGGTTGGACAAGAGGAACAATTTCTTCATTAAAAGGGTTGTGAAGGGCTGTGCCAGGCTGGGCAGGGCAGTGGTGGAGTCCCCATCCCTGGAGGGGTTTCCAAGCTGTGGAGATGTGGTGCTGAGGGCCATGGGTTAGTGGTGGCCTGGCAGTGCTGGGTTAAAGGTTGGACTCAATGATCTCAAAAGTCTCTTCCAACCAAAACAATTTTATGATTCTCTGATCTTTACACCTGCTCGCAATCAGTTTAACACAATCTGGTATTTACCGTGGCTATGTGCCACCCCATGCTGCTCCTCAGGGGCTGCTCTCCTGCAGGACCCTCTCCATTTGCTGGCTGCACTGGGAGGTGGTCTGCATCCCCCCGGGTGCGGGACACAGCCCACCTCGCTCCCAGTGTCATGGTGTGGTCCCCACTCCCCACCCACCATGAGCCCCCAGCTGTGGGCAGCCTCTGCATGTCTCCAAGAGGGAAAGCCGACCTTCGGCCTCGGATCCTCTTGGCTCAGAAGAAGCCACCTCCCTGGAGTGGGAGAAAACATCCTTGAATTCCCTGCTGGCCGCAGGGCTGGGGGCTGAGACACCTCCCCACAGCCATGTCCTCATCTTCCTTCTTAAATTCCTTAATGTAATAAAATGTCAACCTGTTTCCTGGTTCTTCTTCTCTTTTCTTGTAAGCCAGCCCAGCTGCAGCATCTCTGTTCCTCTCCTGTCCCCCTGCTTGGATGGCTCTGGCTTCTGGAGAACCCAAGCTCCCCATCACACCCAGCCTTTGGGCCAGCCAGGAGAAGAGGCACCCTCCTGCCCAGCTGCCAAGAGAAGGGAGAGGAAACGTCAACCTCTGAGGCTGCGGAGAAGGGTCCGCAGACGTGGGGAGCATGGGCAGGGGGCACGGCGATGCCGGGGGGTCTGCAACCATCGGCAGCTGGGCAGAACCAGCTCCTGCCTCCAAATCCCAGCCCCGGGAGCAGCCCCCTTTGTCTGGGTTTCTGGGCAAAGTTGGGGTAGTCTCTGGGGATTTCCACAGGATTTTGGAGATACCGTTAACTACTTTTGAAGATGTTTTTGCCCTGGAAAGGCAGTGGCCTTGCTGTAAGCATGGAAGTTAAAACGATTTCCACTGAAGCCAAGAGTGGGAAGACAATGAGAAGCTGGCGCTGGGGCAAAAGGGGCGTGTGTGAGGGGTGGTCACCGAGTGCCAGGGAGAGGAAAATCTCCATCCAGTTTCCAGGAGCTGAGACAGAAGAAGAGAGAGCACCAAGGGCTGGGACCGCTGAGCAGAACCAGGAGGAAATTCATATTTACCTCGGGAGAGCCAGCGCTGACATCCATCTCACGGGTCGTACCGGGGCTAATGCGCAGCAGACATCTCTGGAAACCCTCCAGAAAGGAAACTGGAGTTTGGTTTGGGAACTTCTGGTTCTAATTCCTGGAAGCACAGCTTCGGCTCGGTTTCACGGTGGTTTGTGAATTTTTTCCAGTGGTTATACAAATTTGGGGAAAATATTCCTGTCCTTGGAATCGCCTGGTGATAATATAGCCCTGCTCAAGTGGCCAGAGGTTTTGAATGGCTTCAAACCACCCCAGAAGGTGCCTGCGTGAAGCCATCCCCATCTGCCTCATACGTCCCGGCCACTCGCCGTTGGGCAGATGGATGGTTCAGATGTTGATCCTCTCTGTGTCTGCACTTTCATTACAGCCTGCCACTGCACTTTGACACATGAAGAAAGCAAGCCCACAGTGTCTGCTGGGCTGGGGTTGGAGCTAGACGAGGTGCTCTGGATCCCATCTGTGGTCCTTGCAAGCCCTGCAGAGCTGGGCTCAAGACCAAACTGGAAGAAAACTGAGCTGCAAGACAGGTGGAGGATCTTCTGCACTTTGAGCAGGCGCTGGCCAAGGGAAGGGCTCGGTTGAGCTGGTACATGAGGAAGAGATTTTTTATGATGTGAGCAGTGAGACGCTGCAGCAGGTTGCACAGAGAGGTTGTGGGTGCACCATCCTTGGAGGTGTTCAAGGCTGGGTTGGAGGGGGCTTTGAGCCACCTGATCTAGTGGGAGGTGTCCCTGCCATGGCAGAGGTGTTGCAGCTAGATGATCTTTGAGGTCCTTTCCACCCCAAGCCTTTCTCTTCCGTTCTATGATTTTACTTCCATTTTACAAGCTTCAGTAGCTGGAGTGTGTTCCTCACTAAGAGTGAGGAAAGGCCTTGAAGGTCTATTGCGTGCGTTCCTATGCTCTTTGCTATACCTGTATTGATGGGAGCTGCTGATGCTATTGAAAAATAGCTAGCGGAATCTGGATACTGGCAAAATGAAAGATGGAACAGCTCAGAGTGGAGATTGTATGAACAGAGATAAAAGAGCCGCTCATGGAGGTCCAAGATTCAACACTGCTCATGTGTGGGTCCACTTGTGATGCCCCCAGTGTGTCTTGCTAACTGTAGCCTTCAGCAGACTGGGGGACTTCACTCACTACCTTTGGTGGGATGCCTGTAAGTGACACGGAACTTTGTCTCATCCCCGCAGTTAGAAAAGTGTGCAGTGGTTGAGGTGGTTTGCGTCTGTCACAGCGCAGTTATTTCCTGTCAACTATTAAATGTACTACATAAATTTAAGATTACTTTCTGTTTGGAAATAAGTAGCTGTTTGCCGTGCACTTTGAGTTTTGGCAATTAAGTGTCTGTGACCAATCTGTGCCAGGTATTACAGTGGCAATTGGGGTTTTGCAATGCAGTAACCATAGCAGGCTATTCCATGTGTTTCCTTCTCTATGGTGGAGATCACGTGTGTGGAGGAGGCTGTCTAGAAGGGCAACAGTTTAGAGCTCAGAAGTAGACAGAAAAAAATGTGAAGTGTTCATGCATTTGTTAGGGCTGTCTAGTTGTAATTATTTTATTTTCCAGCCCTTATTCTGCAAGTCAGGGTCATGTCTTTCTGAGTTAAATAGGATGTGAGAAAATGCTAAATTGGTCTTAGTGTGTTTATAGTGTCACTTCTAGTCGTAGAATGGTCTAATTCAACTTGAAATGCTTTGAAAAACGTTATGATTTAATGCTTTTTTGCATTGATTTTAGACGCCATTTGATGTCTACATCCACACAGTGAGTGACCTCAGGACTGCAGTATCTCACAAATAGCATGTCCCACAATACCCTTTGCCATAGGACAAAGATGTTTGCTTTCCTTCCAGAGCCTCCCAGACAGTTCAGTAACTAGCCTGGAAAATTGAGGTGTTTAAAGTTGTAGTTATGAAGGTGTTTATTGTACCATCTTGTTTTATCCATCAGGATAAACTTGGATTTTATGGCCTTTGAGTGTGACAAGAAGCAATAAAGTCATAACTTTGGATGGGAAAACACAGTATCTGTTTTAAATTCACACAAGATAGGCAATATTTGGAAAAGTTAATAGTGATTTATTTGTGTTTAATGCTACTAAGCTGTAATTAGGGTAAAATTTCCATTAGTCTCTAGAAGCAAAATGACTTTCATTGAGCATTACTGGGTCTGTCTCTAAGTTTGAATTCCAATAAGTTTTCAGTGGCGACACTTTGGTATGTGACAACTAAAAATTAAACAATCCTTCTTTGTCACACATGTTTTATCATCTGTGTGCTGATGACATTTCAGATAGGTTCCTTAGGGAACTCTAACACTTACAAACAACTCCTCACTGTAAATATCTGCTCCAACTAAATACAAGCAGCAAATATGAGGTGTACCAGTTTTACTGATTTCTCTATCCCATTAATACATCTTGCAGCATGATCTTTACCCAGAAAAAATAGTCATTAAGGCTAATAACAGCTTCAGAATACTTGAGATAGATATTCTTTTTATATATAGTCTTTGGTGTGATAGATGAATGGCAAAGAAAGCATAACCTCTCTCTAATCAATTGCAGTTAAAAAAGGCTTGTTAATAAATCAAATGTGTTAAAATGCACTACACATGCACACACTTTTAAATATAGCATTTATGTATGTTGAAAAGCAAATCCCTTCATTTTCATATGAAAGAACCTTTCCTGTTTCTTCACTTGCATAAATTACCATCCTGTACTTTGCTAGTTCGGCTTCAATGTCAACCCTCATTGTGGGTCTCAGCATTTTCCATTTCCTTGGCTGACATCCACAAGCTGTGGTTAACGTCTTCGTTCATGATCTGGATGAGGAGGTGGAGTGTACCCTCAGCAAGCCTGCATATGACACAGCTGGAAGGAGGGGCTGATACACCAGAGGGTTGTGCTGCCATCCAGGGGGACCTTGACAGGCTGGAGAAACAGTCTCACAGGAACCTCAGGCAGTTCCAAAAGTGCAAAGCCCTGCACCTGGAGGGGAACAAGCCCATGCATGAATATATGTTGGGGCTGCTTTGCAGAAAAGGATCTGGGAATCCTGGTGAACACCAAGTTGAACATGAGCCACCAATGTGCTCTTGTGGCAGAGACGGTAAGTGGTGTCCTAGGCTGCATTAGGAGGACTGTTGCCAGCAGGTCAAGGAGGTGATCCTTCTCCTCTGCTCAGCACTGGCAAAGCCACATCAGGATTGGTGTTGGGGCTTTCCAGTACAAGAGACATGGAGAGAGTCAAACACTTTTTTTTTTTTTTTTTCATGGTGTGGGTGATGGAGCGCTGGCACAGATTGCCGCAGGAGGCTACCTCCTTGGAGGTATTTGGAAGCTGTCTGGACATGGTCTTAGGCAACCAGCTCTAGGTGGCCCTACTTAAACAGAGGGTTGGACCAGGTGACTCCCAGAGGTCCCTACCACCCTCAGCCATTCTTTGATTCTGCAAAGCTGGAAGGGGAGCTGCCAGCTAGAGAACAGCTGTTTGGTTCTCCTTCCTCCTTTTCCTCTCCTCCTGCTTCCCTCCACTGTGGTAAAATGCAATTTTTCTGACCAGCTGGACATTCTGGTAAAGGAAATGAGATTGTTTCCACACAAGTTATGTGATTACTAACATGATTTTAGTATCCATTTCTTATGAGAATTTTGAAACGGTTGACAGGTACCTAAATCTTTACCTAATTAAAGAAGGGGCCAAGTTCTGTTTTCTAAGCCCACTGTAATGTATCATTCTTCCTTCTCCATCCTCCTTTTATCATAATTCAAGGGCTTACAGATTCCTGGGGCAGGGTATCTGGTTAAAAGATGCGTCTTATATAAGATAAGGAACACAATGAAATCGTGTCATAATTTGGGCTCCTTCTGAGATTAATCTGTCATCTATATATATCTCTAAGATGAACAAACATTTCTGCCAACATCTGACCTATGTTTTGAGCTCTGGGCTTTAGACTGATTATTAGAAGAAAAAAGTTTATCTCCTTCAGAGTGTCATCTGAATCATCTTTGCCTGCCTGCAAGATTTTTGTAGCCCTCAGCTGTGCTTAGAAATAAATCAGCAAAGACATTTCCTCTCCATTAGACCAGCACAGAGCATTAGAAAATTCAGAATGGGGACTGAGCAACCTGGTTTAGTGGGAGGTGTCCCTGCCATGGCAGGAGGGTTGGAACTAGATGATCTCCGAGGTCCCTTCCAACCCAAACCATTCTGTGATTAGAAATTAATGGTAAGAAAATATCTGATTGTGAAAGCTAAAGTGCATTGGTAGGAACACTAGTGCAGTCATCTGGCAGGCAGGTGGAGTGAATGTGGAAGATGTGGTTTTAGCCCTGAGAGTACATGTGGCTCTCTGGTGACTGGCAATAACAGGGAGATGAAGGGAAAATACTATAAAATCAAAAGACCCATAGAAGAAACAATGTACAGGAGTTGGGGAGAGGATCATTGTAGGTACAGAACAGAGGAGGTAAAAAACAACAGCTGGAGTCTGGCAGATGAAAAGTCTTCAATATTGGGGACAGCTTCTGCGTCTGCTCCATCTGTGCTCTCCTGTGACCTACCACATCTCTTCTGGTAGTTTAACCAAGAAGGGGTTTTCTCCTGTGCCATCTTGGATAGCTCAAGATTAAGCCAAAGAGCTTCAAGAACAAGAGAAAGATGTTTCCTAGACATCTGTGTGTGGCTGCTTTGAGTTTCAGCCATACTTTCAGAGCTGTTTCTGAACCTTTAAGGGTTGATACGGCATTAGATTTTATTTTTTTTCCTCCTGTGGTCACTGGTGCATTGCAATCTCAAATTCAGGCTTAGGGCAGGTGCTGTGACTTGCCCATAGTAAGAATGGCCAAAGAAAGAGAGATTTGATTGCTTCTAATGGTTTTCTTCAAGACCTGTATGTGGGATACAATTTTATTTTTTGCTGATCTTTCTTCTTCAAAGCCCTGGATACGTGTTCCTGCTTTGGGGCTTTATATGCACCGTGTCCTTAGCAGGAGAAGAAGGGCTGAGGACTCTATTCGTATGGATATGGCTGGGGAGAAAAATTCTGATTTTTTAAGTCATAAGGCATAGATGCATTAAGGGTTAAAATATACATGTGTATTATGGAGATACTGGTTACTGGTAGGATGGCTAAAAACCCTGGAGGTGGAGATATTGATGCTCAGCTGGGAATGATTAAAAACTTGCCTTATTGTATTGGATCTGCCTTCTCAGGTAGAAAACATATATAAATTCTCACAAGGAGTTTTGCTGAATGTGTGAAAATGGAGTTAACCCTGAAACCTGCATTTTCAGTGTGATACCGTGGCTGTGCTGAAGTTTGGTGCTGTCCCTGTGGACAAACCCAGGCTTTGGTCCCTCACTGGGCTAACCAGTCCTGTCTTTGTGTCTGTGCCATTGGCACAGGTTTTGTGGTGCCTGTTAGGTAATACTGTAGTTTGTGGTTGATATGACAGTTGAAAAAAACCCCAAGCCAACAAGAACCCAAAATTCTTCTTAAAATGCAGGTCAGTTTTGCTAAAAATACATGTTCAGTATCAATCTTCCTGGCTGTTTGCTCCCTGAAAAAAAAAATCTGTTTATGATAGCATTAATTTCATGAAAAAAAATATTTTCCATTTAATTTGAAGAGGGGCAAATCCAAGCTGCCAGCTTCAAAGCTCTCTACTTTGACTGCTATACACACAGAGCAATTTGAACTATACACTGGAGAAGCTAATGGAAGAGAAAAGCCTTATTGTGTTCCCAGTTTGGCTTAGCACTTTGGGTTTAACATTAAACATTGGCAAATGGTCTGAAAAATTCGGCATTTGCACAAAGCACAGTAGTTACAACAAGAATTCAAGTGCGGTTTGCAGGTTTTGAAGTTTGGCACACAGTCAGCAGCTGGTGTGGGCCTTGGTTTTGGAGATATCTTCAGTTGGGCATTTCTCTAGAAGAAAAATTGAAAATTCATATAAATGTTGAATGAGGATGGGTCAGAATAAAGCATGAGCCCCGTATTTTGAGCAATTAGAAACATAACTGGACAGAGCATTGGAAAAAGCTCTGGAGGGAAGAATGTGGCAGTGGCAACGAAAGGAATACGAGAATCTGTAAAGACAGTGTTATCAGTAAAACAAAGTAATGAATTACCCTTGGATCCCTGAACCCTTCAAATGAAAGAGTGAAACATCCCTGTCAAACCGTGGGGCTGGTACCTACTTTGTTTCCTGAGCTGTGAGGCAGAGAATGGGGAGGTGACTTGGCAATGCTCTACCTCACATGGTTGGTTTGTCAAACTGCTTTGGAGCTCAGTAATCCTTTGTGCACAGGAATCCTTAACTGCAGACACAAGTAGGGGAGAACAAGATCTCTCAGCCTACCCAAGGAGTGATGCTTTTCTGTCTGCGATTTGCAAAGTTGAAAAGCTTTTGGTTGATCACCATGTGCCCAAGACCTGAGAGAGATCTCTGGAACTGTCCAGCTACAGGCACTCTCTGCAATTTTAGCTTGGTAGTTTCTCAGGAATTTAAATTTTAAGGTAAAATGTTCTGTGGTCTTTAAGTGCCTTAGGAGATTTTAAACCAAAATACTTTGACAAAGTTTGATTGCAAGAATGGCCTGCTTTGAGTTGTAGGTGAAATGTCCAGAGGCTCCTTCGAACCTGGGTCATCCTGTGAATTTAGGAAGTGTTTCAAGGAAGGTTAAGCACACTAGGTATCAATTAAAAAGGAGAAGAAGGTGTTCTAAGTGCTTCTGATTGCAGTGATGACTGGTTTGGCTATAAGTGGCTATCATGACATATTAAAATTAAAGTAAAAATGCTATTTTCTACTATTCTAGACTATGTTTAAAATACAGGAGTCCAGCCCATGTAATACTTGACATTCAGGACCTATGGGTAACATCACATTAAGAAAATCTATCAGTCTGAATCTACTGATCTGATAAAATGGCTAGCTAACGTTTTCAACAAAATTCCAACTTTTGTATGCCTCTACTTTAATTTTTTTGGCACCTGCATTTAAATATCAGAAGCTAGTGAGTGTTCTGGGGCTGCAGAGCCAGTACAGTTAACCCACACAGTCTGATTGGGAATGATCCCACATTATGATGGATGCCTAAATAGTTTTACAAATACTTACGCCAGCTCAAGGTTGAGGTATCTTTTGTGTAAGAGAGGACTGTAAAGAACAAAATCAAAACTAACAAGACCCCCCCAAACTCAAACAATAACTTGTAACTAATCTAAGATCATATAGTTTTCTTCTCACCGCTAATGTTTGGCATTGGTTTTTATGCAAACTATTTAAATTGGGGAATGGCTGTAAAAGCCTTGCAAATGAATGCACTGAGGAAAACTCTGGTAGTAATAAACCATTCTAATTCAGCAATGTTTTCTGAACAGCCACCTACCTTGGAGGATTTCCTCTTCTCTGCCTCTTTCCTGCTGACTCTCTGGGATTTTTTAGTTAGATCTTCAAAGAGAATAGCACAACATAATATTAAATCAATTTGACAGCATGTTATTTGAGATGCTTAATACTATTTTTGTGTAAGAGAAGGCAGATAAACTGCATTTTACCTCATCAGTGCATGAAAGAGTGGTTAGGCATTGGAATAGGCTGCCAAGGGAAGTGGTGGAGTCACCATCCCTGAGGTGTTAAAAAAATAAGTAGACATGGTGCTTCAGGACATGGTCTAGTGGTCACGATAGTGTTGGGTTGACCGTTGGACTTGATGATCCTAGAGGTCTTTTCCAGCCGTAATGATTCTATGATTTTTAGATCTACAAGAAGGCTCTTGCCTTTTTGCTTACTTAAAGACTAAATGGTAAAATCTTTATGGCCAGGATACCCTATATTGCCTGTCCTTCTTGAACAGTTCTTGTAGTATTCACCATCTCTGCCTAGTTTTCTTTTTAATTAGAGTGTGATAACTAAGATAAAAACACCATGACGTTGTTAATCTCTAGCAGTGGTCATTGCTTACACATCACATGTCTGAACTCATCCCATCACTGTTGCTTGTGCAAAGCAGAAGAGCATTAATATTTGTATTTTAGAAGAGCTTTCTTACATGTTATTTGGTCAGATGTGAACAAGGAAAATAATTTCGGAGAAATAGAATTAAATATGGGGGTGTAAAATATGGGACTACTTATGCATGTTAGTGCAAAACCAACAAAAATAGGAAAACCTTTTGGAATTCAAATTTTTTTTTTTTTTTCTGTTAAAAAGTGGTGTTACCTGCATAATTTTGTCAGGAATTAAGAAGTGTACGCTGGTTTTTGCAAGCAAAAAACTTTTTGCTGATTTGGCTTAAACTCTTCATCTGTACATGCCACATCTCATTCTTCAGTTCTTTGTCCCTTTTTCACCTATCATCTTGTTTTCCAAAATGTTAGTCATGAAGGTATTTCATTAATGTGCCTGTAGCTTCGAAAGGTTTATGAATATCAGTAGAGTTGAACCTTGTACCTGGTAAATTTAGGGGGAGTGTGTTCAGACTATGCCTGATGTAACTTTTTTTTTTCTTTAGAACAAATCACTAGTATTTGTGAACTTCCTCATATTACCCCTTAAGGGCTAGTAGCATTTACTGTAGTTGTTATTATTGTATCATCTCTAATGCTATTTATTATTATATATAAACTCCATGACTAAGATTTTGGGATCTAACATGTCACCTATATATGGATAGATGAGTTCTGGCTCTCCCTTGAGGTGATATTTTCTTCTCCCGGTTAAAGGTCGCTTGGCACACAGGTAAATTGAGGTTAATTAATACCTTAGAGAGCTGTTGATTACTCTGCCACAAGAGTAGATACTTTAAAAAAAGTTATGCTTACTTTTTCCATTTGCACTAGACTTTCAAAGGAAGATTAATGTCCATGTTAACACTATACACTATAGTGTTAATACATGAGAAATACACAAGAAATAACTAATTTCACTAGAAATTCCAGTGTTTTATACACTAGAAATACACTATAAAAAGACTTAGAGTGCAATAGGACCTGAAGTAAAATTTGTAAAACTAAAGTGGTCTGATTTATATTTTTATTTCTTTACTCTAAACTGTGGTTAGCCTTGTTGCGGTTCTTGGATTCTGTGGCTGCATTGCCACTGCAGTTCTGCACACTTGTCATATTTGTATCAAATTGCAGTGTTGCAGTACTCTAGCAAAATAATCCATATTAATAACAAGATTTGCAGCAAATACAATTGTCTAATATGGCACTGCAGATTGTACTAACCTACTATGGAGATGGGTGGGAGGTCTGAGAGGTCCATTTTGTTGTTCCTTGAAAGGCTGCATTCTGTCTTCTCTTCAATGACCATGTGACAATCAGCAGCTCTCAGCAAACTGTAGCACAGCAATATGCTTAGGAAGAGGTTCTTACTTTCCATCCTGGGGAGGAAAAATTCCATTGGTATGAAAACCACAGTCGGCCAAAACCTGGATGTAGAAGAGACGCAAGGTACGAATCTCAGCAATGGTTTTCTGTCATGATGTGCAGCTTGAGCCACATACCTCTTATTGTTCTTTGCTTCCAGCACTTTGGTACTGGAATACCTAAGATTGCAGCTGTCTGAGTGTAAAAATGGTTTCTCAAATATTACTCTCTTAGATGGTCTTTTTTCCTGATTCTTTTCTCAAGTTTCATTTTCCCCAAAGCTGTGAGTTCTCCTGACTGAGTCTTACAGTGTTATTTACTGTATGACCAAGGGGAGAAGACCTCCTGCTGTCACTTTTGACAAGCTCAATCAGATAATTAGATTTTTCCCAGAAAATCTTGTTTACAAATTTGTGCTAGAAAACCTAGAAAAAATAAGTATAAGTTTAAACCCCCCCGAAATTATATTTCCTATTAGTTGTCTCCATTTAAAAATAAGTCATGAGGAAAAATTTTCTCTTATTATACCCCATTGTGGCTGCTCTGACCCTATAGTGAATCATAGCCATAACTCATACCAGCTCTAAAAGGCCTGGTGCTGTAAAGCATTTATGGGCCTTAGGATTTAGTATGTACTTAAAAACTTCTAAGCTGTCATAAAGTCTATGAGATTTGGACATACTGATGGAGAAACCTGAGCTTTGCAGAATGTGGCCATACACCCTGGAAGAAAGCCACTGGCCCTGGCCAACAAATGCATGATGCAGTGCAGCTTATCACCACCTTGATCTTCTTTTCTTGTAGACTCTTCACACTGTTGAAGTTTGAAGTTTAGGGTTTTTTTTTCCCATGTGCATTAGTTTTAGGTGGTGTCAGAGTTATGGGAGCCTTCCCCCAGAGGCCGTCGGATTTATGGGTAGCTTTCTGTCACTGAAAAG
>JAVSBS010000659.1:185532-215785 GCA_033124195.1 Coracias cyanogaster | reverse complement strand
GGGGGCGGCGCTGCCGGCGCCCCGCGCTGCCCGCTCGCTGCGTGAGGCGAGCCCGGCCGCGCTCCGCGCTCTGAAGTGGCGGCGCGGCGGCGGCGGCTCCCCGCAGAGGCTCCGCACCCGGCAGCCAGCCAGCCAGCCTTCCCTGCCTCTCTCCTTCTGTCCGCTCTTCCGCCGCGATGTCCGCGCTGCTCCTGGCCCTGGCGACGCTCTGGGGATTACCGCCCGCCGCCGAGGCGCTGGCAGCGGAAGCCGGCGGAGGTAAGGCGCGGCCGAGCGCGGAGCGCGGCGCCGGGGCTCGTCCCTTGAACTTCCCGCCTCTACCGCCTTCGCCCCGGGAAGTTTTGCGGCTCCTTGCGCGCCTCTCGCCGCACCGCGCTGGGGCGGCCGCGGAGCTGCGCCGCGCTAACTTGGGGTGCGGCGTGCGGGGCTGCGCGGCTCTCGGCGGAGCGCCAGCCGGGCGAGCCCGGCAGCGTCCACAAGTCAGTGGGGACCCGGGGGGAGGATGTGACACTCTCCAGTGATCCCCCGGTGATCCGGTTTGAGGGATGCCGTGCCCGTCGTTTCTCCCCGCGGTGATCGGTGTCGGACGCACCGGCGCTGAATTCCCGCTCCGCTCTCAAAAAGCAACGCGGGCGTTAATTGCGGGCGTTCCTTTCTCCCCGGCAGTACCCGCTGCTGGGCAGCGGTACCGGCCGCGGGGCTTGCCGAGCAAGCCCCGGGGCTGGGCGGCCGCGGACGGCGGGGACGACGAGTGCCCCCGGCTCCACAGAGTGTTCCAAAAGTTGCTTCGTTTAATTTTGCGAAGTTACCACCCGCTTAATTCCCGAGTCTGTGTTTCGGCAGCGGGGCAGCTGCTGAGCTCGGTGGAGCCGGGAAGGCTGAAGGAGTTGAGGACCCCGGAGCCGAGAGGTGGAAAATCTCCAAGTTGCAACTCTTTCCTTCCTAGGAGAAGCCCCCGATCACGGTCCTGCTGCCGGAGGTCGTCCCGGGGTTTCTTGTCGCATTTTGTACTGTTACCAGACCTCCCTTTTTTTCCTGGGAGATGCTTTGAATTGAGTCTTTTTTTAAGGTACAGGCGAAGTCCCCCTTGAGTTCTGCCCAGGTGCGGGAACAGCAGCGTGCTGCTCTGACTCGGGTTGCCTTACTGCTGGAGAAAACACTGCTTGTCAGAAAATAGTCTGTCGGCTTGTTTGGAGCCCTTTTTGCTTCCAGGCTGCCTGGTCTCCTGAATGAGACCGCTCCGAATGGTGTTGTAGCCGGTCTGCAAGGATTTGGCCAGATTTCAGTAGAAATAGAACTCTGTCAGGCATGAAATCCTCACTGTTAGTCATCCGACTCCTCTCCAGCACATACGCGCTACCTGCTGAATTGTTTACTAACTGCTTGCAACTCGTTTGGGGGAGCGCGGATGCCCCTAGATAGTCTGGGGTATAGATTTCTGCTTCAGTCGAGCTACCAAACCACTCCGGTCCTTTTGTCACCTGGGTCTCATAATTACATAGGTGTAATTTACATGCTGTAAAGGTGAGAAATAACTACCTATCAAAAGGAAAAGTATTGCTGCAGCATCCCAAACTTGCATGTTTAAAACACTGCATGGTTAAGTTACAAGGATATTGCAAAGAAATGAGGGTAGTATTCAATATAATGGCACCTGAGCAGCCAGATAGGAAGGGTTCTTAGCAGATCTTTCAGTTTTATGAAGGGTGCATATGCTTTTACTTTGATACATGAAGATTTGTGGTCGTGATAGTGCTTGTTTGATGGAAAATATTTCAAAAACTCTCCCTGGTATTCACAAAATGGTCAGATTACATTTCGGCAGCTGTATCGTGCCTCTGATCTTATGAATAAAAAGCAAACTTTCAAACATTTTGTGGAATTGTTCTGGAAACTGATTTGTCACTCTGTCATCCTTGATGGAGATAAGCAGGTGCCAGTTATTCATGAATATTAATTTTTAGTGTTTAAATCTTGCTTCGTTTTCCCTTTCTCTTGTTTTCATAGTTACCTTGCTCTGATTTAGTGTTACACACACACGCGCGCGCACACACACACAAAGTGCTGTCAGCTTACATTAAAATCAATCCAATCTTAAAAGGCAACATCTCTGTAAATCATACCAGCCCAAAAAGTGGGATAAATCAAATTTACTTAGAATCAACTAACTCATCGTATCATAATGTCATGTCTTATCAAATCCGAGTGGAGTACAAATTAGGACTTAAAAGGCATTTTGTTTAAAAGATGTCAAGTAGTCTCAACCTAAAAGGGATTCAGGATGAGGCATCCAGAAAGAGAATTACATTTGCACATCAGATAAACTTTATGATATGCTAAAAAAATTAGTGACCATACCACAGTGATTCTCCTTTACAGGAGGAAATTCTGAGTCACTGAAGCACGCTAAGCCTAGTGTATGTGAAAGGCACTGAAACTTGGGATGCTCTGAGGCTCACCATTGGTAATAAGAGAATTGGGAAAATGTCACAGGTTGTGTTAATAGCAGTGTTGTGGTAGCCATGGTAATATAAAATACTAGTGAGGTGCTGTAGGGAGAGGTAACACCGTCTATTAGACCAGTAGATAACATCAGGGAAAAAGAGGTGGGACCGGTTGATAATATCACAGAAAAAAAGAGATGGGGTGGAAAACCCCACTGAATTTTGAATCATCTAAACCTTTTCTCTGGGTTTGAAACACAATGAGATTCTTCCAGTCTATCATGTCTGTCCTCAGCCAGGTTACAACTCCTCTAATTGTAAATATATGTATAGAAAATTTGGAAGAGAAAATGATATGGAGATAGGGAGCTGGAAATGATATGGAGAAAGGCAGTAAGGAGAAGGGAATCCAGGCACAGGACAGTGATAGGATATGGGAGAAGTAATGCAGTTGAGGTTGTGCCATTTAAGCCGTGAAGAGGTAGGATTTCCGTTACTTCTGCTTCAGTTGGTCTGTTGCAGAGGAAGCTCAGGGACCCAGATTCTCTTGCAGTTATCCTGTGAAGGAGTTGCAACTGTTGCAATAGATGAATTTCAGAAACCCGAGAAAACCCTTGGTAACAGCTTGCAAAGCTGAGAAGACTACATTTGTTACCTGCTGTCCCTAAAGACATGCAGGAAAACTTCACAGGTCCCATCTCCATGTGCTGAGCGCTTGAGCTGAAGCTGCTCTGCAGCTCTGATGGGTGTGTTCTCTTCCCACAGCTGTCTCTCCAGCCTTGGATCTTCACCTTGGCTTCATGCCTAGGCTCCTACACCCCTTTTCTGTCGGTTGTTTGGTATTGGTGTCTCTACTGCATGGAATGGCATTACATCAATTCACAGTGCTAATTGGCATGATTACTTACAGGTTATCCAAATTGCATAGATGCCCCAGATAACAGGAGCTTGATTTGGATAATCTTTGCAAATATGCTCCTCTGTGAAATGTTGTATCAATGAGTTAATGAGTGCATTCCTCATTATTAATCAACTTGCAGTCTGTGGTGAAGCTGCTGGTTGGTTTGTGTTTGGTTTAGGTGGCAGATCCCTTTGGCCTTGCTACGGACTCTCTCATGTGTGGTTTTAGTGTTTTGGATCTGTCGTTCAGGTGCTGGTGCGATGAAGCAGCTTGTCAGCGGTCTTGCAAGAGGTCCTCCTGGAAAGGTAGACTTTTATACTGAATGGAAAAATGTTTTTTGATAACATAAAACTCAAGTTCCTTGAGTGATGGTATATCGCACATTCCAAGTTTCCTTTTTTTAAATGTAATTTTAAAGCTGTTTTCAAGAAGGAAAGACAAATTTTTATGAACATTACTCCTCTCTGGAGTCACAAACTCTTTCAAAACTATTGTCCTTATTCCATTTAGTAGGTAATTTATTGTTTCACAGTGTACTTTGACCATATTTAAGTGAAGGCTGGAAACAAATTACGTTGAAATGGAATTTTCAGGTTTAAGGTTCAGCTGGATTACTCACCCAGGTAGGAGAAACACAAACCAGGTGAAATAAATCTATCTCCTTTTGATGACTGCTGATGGCCTTCACTCCCTGGTAAGGTGTCGCAGCAGGCACCAGTACTACATCAGGAGGCTTTACAACTGTCTTATTAGTAGCTTAATGTTTGAAACAGAGTGTACCAGACACGGCTGTACTTCTCCAGACTGAGCCTCCAGCTTGGCCATCCGTTGGAAAGGGAAAAAAAAAAGCTGTTTCTGTGCTTTACTACAGACGTGTATGTTCTCATACTTGTTTGTCTTGAATCTGGAAATAACTATTACTGTTCTACATGCAGAAGAGATGCTTCCAAGTTCACGCATTGTCACTTATTTTTTTATTCCAAAGAAAAACGTTACTTAAGAACTTATTATTGGAGAGACAAAATTAAAAAGGAGGGTGAAAATGTATTGAGGAATTTGGGACAGTAGTTCAAAGGATGTGTGATAAGAGGTAGTTGAAGACGGAAATTATGGGAGTTGTCCACAACTGCAGTTTCAGTGACTGGTTTTATAGGCAATCAGTGATGTATATATGTCCCAAGTTGGGGCTGTGATTGCATGCTCAAAACCCTGGCACTTCTGGAGTCTGAATAAACTGTGTGTGGTTTTCTGTGAGCTGATGTGCTGGTACTTTCTTACCTGGGTTGTTATTTTATGTTCAGTGGGTTTGAAGAGCTTTAGTATCATTAAAAGAAAAGTGGTAGAAACACACAAACTATTTAAAAGGGTAAGATGCATTTTAAAATTAAAAACTAGGTGTCTAATGTGAAAAGACTATGTAAACATTTTTTAGCAAACTTTTTACTAATTTATCAGGGTTTCTGCTGGTGGTCCTGCAGGTTCAAGTAGTTATCCTCCAAAGTCTTAGACAACAGCTCTTCACAGAGTGTTTCTTGTGCAGCATTATGTGACTGCCACTATGTCAGTCTGAGTATGTGTCATACCTTTAAGGTTCATAGGGACTCCAATTTTTTCTCCATTTAAAGTGGCAAAACTCACATTGACTTCAGTTTGCAGCTTGGAAGCATGTGTTCCTCTAGTGCCTTCTTATAGTTCCTTTTATCAGTTATTTGCAGTTGAAAAAAAAATATATTTGCTTTTTTTATTATATTGATTGTAAATGACATATGTAGTTTTAATTTGAATTTGGAATTATGGCTATCTGTAGAAATACTAGTAATTCAGGTAGTAGAACATTGTTTTTTGGTAGAGTAGCATACTTTGAATCCCAGCATTTGTGGCTTTTCCCTAGTTTATATGGATTACTCTGTTCAATAATAGTCTTGTTCCTTCAAATGCAATTAAAATATTTTGCTTAGAACTCCTTTTAATTGCACTTACCCAAAACATTCTTGATAATGAGCAGTGAAGACAAAAGTATCAGAAACTGGCAATTTTTATGCAAGTCATGCAGACTATTCAGTCTGTATTTAGTGTGAGTTTGGGATAAGTATAGACATTGCAGAACTAGGTCCTAAATTTGTAAGTGCAATTAGGAACTAATTAGATTTTTTTGGATATAATTACTCAAATAATGACTGTGCACCTTCTGCCCAACCTACTAGTTTGCTGTTTAATTAAACAAGCTGATTTTTTTTTTCCCCCTTAAATTCTCTCTATTGAAAGATGGAAATATTTGTCAATGTAGTTAGATTCCAACTAGTTAGTCAGTTGTGGACCATAATGCAAAAAATTCCCAAGGTAGATCAAAACTTCCTAATGCTGTAAAGCAGAATTTTTATTTTTAGGTCTTTCACTTGATAATATGAAATAACCAGGACTTGTTACTGTAAAATCACCGTCCAACCCAGTTGTGATACTGCTGAGAGGACACCATGACTTTGTGTGTGTAAAGATGCTGCAGAGCCTCTGTGGGCTGGGGAAGGGCCATTTCCCATGGGTGCTGGGCTGTGCGTGAGCAGGATTGGACCTCAGTAATGGAATTCCAATAAAACTCAGTCAGTGCCTTTTAATTAGATTTAATGGGAACTGGGAAGGATCATTAGAGAAATAAACACATGCTTTTGCCAGTAATATGTTCAGTATATTATTAATCTGATTTAATTTGTAAGATCCTCATAGCAGAAATAAGATCTTTCTGTGTACCTGGAAAGTGTTATATGGGTCTATTATATTTTGTTGTTATATATGTCATTGCTTCCCAAGCAGTATGTAAATATAGAATTGGAATTGGGCACTATATGTGGTATTTATGAATGCTGCCAATGTAAGAATAGAGTTGGATGCTAGGAATAACGTTGTATGTCTCTTTAGCAACCACACTTTTATTGACGGTTTTGTAATAAATTGTTTTTAATTGTTTATTAATAACAACACACTGCAATACGTAGAGTATACTACTAAGTAATAGGACTTTTTAAAGATGATGTAATGCCTGTCTGGAAGTGAGGTGCACTTTGAGATTTTTATTTCTATTCAGTTAGAAATACAGTTTAATTCTTCAAGGTAGAAAAACAGATATTACAGTATTACAAGTTCCAGATAGGGTGCGTTGAATCCTGAAACCCTTTTTCCTGAATCACTGTCAATACCTCCTAGGTGCTCCCGAACTTCTGCTGCTTCCTGCTGAATGATGTTGCCTTCCAGAGGAGCCAATGTGTTGAAATTTGGCTTCGCTTCAGAAATAAGAACCTAACTATTTCCTTTTCTTGATAATTTCAACGTATTTTGGACTGTCTGTTGCCTTACTGTCAGTAGGACATCCCTTGGTAACTTGTGTGTGTTGCTATTGAATGGCTTAGGCTTCAAGTGTAATAGGATAAGTGCTGTAAGAAAAAAGTAAAGCTTTTAGAATATGTACAACTCCTGAAGGTATTCACTGCTATAGAGCTCTTTTTCAATGGCAGTTCATAAGCTTCACTATTGTTTTTCCTCAAATGAGCAAAGAAAACTTGGAGAATGAAAAGGTGCAGATTTGGTGGGTATGTTTTTTTTTTTTTTTTTTTCCCAGTGATATATTGGAGTGGGGATAGACCCTATTCAGGGCAGATGCTGGTGCAGTGCTTTGCCAATGCAGTATTTTTCATGTGAGGTGTTCTGTCAAGGAGAAAGACTGTTCTGTTAACATCTACACACACTCCCGCAAAAAGATGCCCATGTGACTTTCGTATAATGTTTTATGATTTTAATTTACCTACCTGCAAACTAGCAACAATATTCTTGTAAGTGATTTTAAAAAATATGGTTCTGATATTGTTAAATAATTTGGCCTGCTACTTTTACTATTCTCAGAGGCTGTGATGTGGTGGCGAGCACTTGGGCTTCTGCCTCTTTTATCATGTGGGAAAGTATTTTTCCTCAAACATAGTTCTTCTGAATAAATGTAAGGCACTGGAAGTAACACAGTGCTGCAATTTCTGATACATCCCTGTTCAAATGTACTTTTTTTGGAAAAATGCTGTAGCATGGTATAGTTGTAAAAATACAAGTTAAAAATGTTCCACTAATGCAAGAAGATCATGAAAAATCAAGGTAATTTTTTAGATGATAAATAGGTTTCCCCCAAAGACCTGCCTCTTTTTGCTTGCAAATACCGTGAAGATAAAAGAGGAGAGAGCAAAGTAAGATCATAGCTGGTTGGATGCTCTTTTGCATATGCAAACACACACTGATTTACCCAAAGTATGTTGGTATTTGTGTAAAACTGTGTTCTTATGAAATGAAAGTATGTCATTTGCCAATGAGAGTCTTTCTTCTCTGGAGGAGAACAGTTTTTATTTATGTTTTACTGTGCTAACAAATAAATTACAGACCTGAATATGCACCACTGAAGTCAGGGGATTCATTGTTTTGTACTTGGTGGTTATAGGATCAGGCTGCATGTGAATGTAAGGGAACTTTGGACCATCTTATTAAATTTTCATTGAAAAGTCCTAATTAGAGGACCTGTACTTATATTGTCTGTATTACCCTGTGGCTTTTATGCAGGAAATGGATATTTCTTGCAGTATTTTTATTGTGAAGTTTGATTCAGTTTTGCCAGTTCCTTAAACTGAGCCCTCTTTTCTATCTCATGTGTCTAATTTTAAAATATATGGATCAAAGTCACGATTACTTTTCTCAGTTTGTAGTAAACCCCTAGAAGATAAGTTATTACACAAACTAAATAAATGGTGAATTGATAATTTATCTTTTTTAAAAAATTCAGTGAAGATATTGCCTTCTCATGAGGTCAGAAAAACAGAGAAAGCTTCAGACAGCTCAGTATGCTAAGATGTATATGGTTGGTTACTTGGAAGACATTGTTAGTTAAATCTAGTTTCATGTAATACAGACGGAACTAGTAGTTCTCTAGATGAAGCACTACACTTTTCATTGAGAATGAGTGTAAAGGGGGTACCTTCTCATGCAGCATGTTGGTTCCCTATGAATCTTTGCAGACTTATCCAGGGATAAGCACACTTGACTTTCTTTTGAGATGTGTCTTAAAGTAGCTATTTTTCCAGCACTGATTCCTAAAGCTTAACTAGGGATGGGTCAAACCTGTGTTGATACTCATGTACTGCCTGGAGGGAAACTGGCCTGGCTTCCAAGTTCATCAGAAACACTTGGTTTAAAGTATACTTATTTTGTGTAACTGCATTGAAGTTGTTTTTTATAGGGATGTTTGCAGGCACTGGAAGATAAGGACTTGGAAGTAAGAGAAGCAAGGGAAGAAGGCTGCAAAAGTGAATTAATTCTTCTTGGGTCTCATGTTCTAAGACAAGTGGTTTATTGTTGTACTTGGGTTGCAGAAAACCAGAATGGTTGCTTCATAACAAGTGTCTTAGGCAAAACGCTCAAGGCTGCAATATTAATAATATGTGAGGAAGGTGAAGCAAATTGAAACTACAAAAAGTGAATACTAAAGCACTCCCATGCCTACAGCTTGTTGGGTTGAATTGCTTTTATGGCTTTGATGGAACCAAAGCAAGGCTACATTGGAGCAAGAAGGTGTTTTGCAGGCCGTGTGTTGTAGGCTAACCTGAGCTACAGCAGTTTATAGTATAGTACTTCTATAAGCTACTTCTCTGAAAATGTATGGCATGTTTATGCAACTTTGGATATATAGGGAGAGCTGTGAAAGGTACAGTTGCTAAGTACAGCAGAGTCAGCAGTACCAGGGGTTTTTTGAGCAGACAAAAACCTTATGCCCCGACCCAAGTGGCCCATTATCACATTTCTCCAAATTGGAGCAAGCTATTCAGGTCAGCCTGTGTGTACAGACCCATCTGAATGAATTCCTTGGCTTGTGCTTGCTAAGTTACATTTCTTTCTCCAGGTTTCAAATAGCTGTGACTTGAACAGAGTTGACAGTACACAATATTACCCATTTATTCTGTAGATTATACTTCTCTGGAGAATTGGTGTCAGCTAATCTGCCACATCTACGTTCTCAGAGGCCTGTGAACTGCATCTCCAGTAATATCACAGGAGAGGGGCAGATCTAGGTTTCTGTAATTTTCTTATTTGTTTCCACCAGGTTTCTAGGCATGTATCTTCAGGTCTTCAGCCTTTGTCACTTACTTTGTCCTGTGAATAGTTTCCTTTCTGTCTGTCAATACCCAATTTTGGCCACTCTTAGGGCGGTAAGAAGTTTGAAGCAGATGGTTGTCAACAGATGATGACAAAACTCTGAAATACTGCTCCAGTACAAACTGTGAGGCTCAGTATTTAAAGCACGTTCAAGCATATAAAACCTGCTTCTATTTCTAATGCCATGACTACCTTCGCTGTGGATTATTCTTAGTACAACTCACACATTTCCATGCTAACAAATTATTTTTTACTGAAAACAGCAGAACTCCCCTAACCAATTAGCAGCATTGAGTAATGAGTAAAACACTGTGAATCATGTTATGATTTTATGTCAGTTGGAGTCATTAAATGCTTCGCAATGAAACCGCACTGATTTACGTTAATTGGTGGCCCGTCTTTTTCACAATAGCATCACACTGTTAAAAGTGCCTTGCACTTTTTAATATGATGAAACTTGCAGTGAATGCCTGTGACTGCCATCCTATTATTGATTGGTGCTCCAAAGACAACCAGTAAAAGACTCAAAAATTCAGGAGAACTTAGTATATGGCTGTGAATCTTAGGAGTATAACTAAAAGCATTCACATAAAATAAGAGCTAAAGAGCTCGTAGGTATGGCCCAACTTGGATTCTGCTTCTGCATCATATTTGCTAATCCAGCAGCTCAAAGTAATTTAAGTGCATTATAAAAGGCTGTTTATTTGTCCATGAAAAGCATGATGCAAATTTGTAGATTTAAGAGAGTGTCTTCTACAAGTTTATATATCTTAATGAAAAATGTCGGAGTGTAATAGATCAACAGTCTGTTTAGCCCTGCAGTAGCCACTTTTTCTCTGAAGATAGCACAGCATGTCCTTGGTGGCCCTAGGAGTAAATTAACCCTGAGGAGTGCTGGCTATTAAAGCCAGCTAATGACTCTTTCTCTGATTTTGGGGAGGAAGTACATGTTTGTTGAGGATGGTCATCTTGAAGTGGTCCCCACTGCTTGACTGTGCATGCATACATAATTTCCCCTTTATTAGTTTTAAAAAATCCTGTTATATTTCATTCCATTTCCTATCCTGTTTTATATTGAGTGGGAAGATTGCCTAGCCTAAGTGGAAACCTTTGAATATTTGTAATTCATGATGCCTGAGAAGCATACACTGGCCATGGGCTTTGTGTTCATACTGCGAGCAAGCAAAGTGGTAATTGTACTTGTTTGCTGCTGATTTTGAGTAGAGTATCTCTTTTTTTTTTTTTTTTTTTTCTTCCCGTCAAACTTACAAAATCTCATGCCTGGGAAAATCTCTTACAACTTCACATGACCAGGTACTGCAGAGTTTATCAGAGAGTAACAGCTTCTGACAATACAGGTGCCTCTTGAACGCTGCTTTCATTTGGGATTGCAGCCTAAGGGAGACAAAAAAAACCCAGAAGTGGATAATGGAAACACAGAAGCAGGGAGGGTTACTGGCTAAATTACAGGATTATTTTATTTGGTGGGGAGCAAGAAAGGCCATGTCCAGTACAACAAAAAACCCACAACAGTTTCCACAGTGCTTCTAAACCGAAAAGAGCGTGTGTTTCTGAATAGGTGAAGAGATAAGTAGCAACATCTGGTATGTGCAAGTATTGTCTTTTATAAACCATGGGGAAATCAACCTCCCTTCTTTATTTCCTGAAAATACAGGAGCCTTCTTGAAACATTTGCTTTTGGGAATGAAGGTGTTAGTGAAGAATTCGTGGATGATCCAGATCTAATTTTTGTAGAAATGAATAGTAACATGCTGTGGGACTTCAGGTCTGCATGGATATATTTTACATTCACCTGCTTTATTCTAGACTTAAATAATTTCTTTTTTTTTTACTGATAAATACATGAAGCACCTCATCCCAATAGAAATTGTTACCACTGTAAAGAAAAATAAACAACAAACCAGCAGTAGTGCAGTGATGTTTTAATAACAGAAAGTAATCCCCCCATACTTCAGTAATAAAGTTGCATGCTTTCCAGTTAGCTTTCTTGTCAGCATCTTGCTATTGACACCTTTCTGTCAAAAAGATGAAGTGAAAAGCAAAGCTCTGTTTTCTTTTATGTTAAATGTATTCTGCAAAGCTTTTGAGAAATACAAAGCATATGGACTTTGCAGATAGTGTTTGCATTTGGGACTTGTGGGGAAATTTATGTGAACTTTGTACTGTGGAAATCATTGCCCTTTAAAGGAACTGATGGTATTAAAAATAAGCACATCCCTTAAAACTGTATTTTGTAGAGTAGTCTGATCTTCAGAGCTCTTATGGGTTTTTTAGGAGAGGAGTGTATAATTTGGCCACTTTGAGTGTGTAGATAGACCTACAATTATTTTTCTGAGAAATCTGTTAGAGTTTAAAACCAACAGACAAAAACCAAACCCTGGTGACCTGAGCCAGAGTACTTAGCAATTGTGAGCTGAAACTGCCTAATAACATAGTCCAAAAGCTCATTAATATTGATATTCTTAAATCTCTCAATAACCTGAACATTGTTTCTAATTACAAGAGGAATAAAAAGCAGACCAATATGTTCTTAGATGCCAAAGTCTGATGGACCACAAAACATCCCAGAGGATATCCTTCCAAAAGCAGTAAGTGGAAGGTAGTGTATGAATTTCATTAGCCTGTAACAATATGCGTACCCATACTTGGGGGAAAACCACCACTTAAAACATATACTTGCTGCTAGACCAGTGGGTCTCATATAATTCCCAAGCTTAGACCTCCTGCTTCCCCTTTGCAAACTTTTCTGTGGAAGCAGCTGGGGAGAACTTTTGCAAAACTGTGGAAGTAAAAATAAGTTTTAAAGGAAAGTCCCTGAATAGTTGGGACTAGGTCAAGCACTGCAGGAAAGGTTAGAGTTGGACTTCAGCTATGTCCATACTGGTTGTGGAGCAGGGTTGTTCATGGGCATGTTCTTCAGGTCTGTTGGTGAGCAAGGCAAGTATTGGGAATAGGAGCAGTTATTTGAGCAAAGACAGAATGCATTTAAATGCATCCTCTTTAAAAAAAAAATAAAGGAAGCATTTGTACTTTTCAGGGCAATGCTAAGGATTACAGAGGGGAGAAGAGAGTTTATCTCCTTATTCCTTCCCTCTTTGCCTTTAGTAACTCGTTGATTGCCAGATAATCTGATCTGAGAGCCAGAAATGCCTCTCTGCTGGAGGTGGTGATGCTGTACCTGGAGTGTGGGGTGACGGATGCACCTCTGTGACCTGCCTGCATGGGCCATATACTGACTTTTGCCCAGAGGAGGGTGCCCACTCCTCAGACTGCTTTCCCTGCCAAGACCAGGCAATGAACTTTGATTTACATTGGCTTTGAACCAAATCAGTAACACAGGGAGGGGAAACCTGAGCAGACCTTGGGCATGCCAGTATTGCCCTTGGGGCTGAGGCTGCTCTTTCCTTGTGCTCATCAGGTGGGTGATGCTAAAACTTGAGATGACAAATTTCAGTGGCAGAGATTTGGAGAGGACTGAATAGCCTGGGAAGGAGAAACTGTGCCCAAGAAAAGGCAAAGATATTACTGAAGGACACCCCAAGGGATTTCCTTCCCTGAGCACTCTCAGCTGGCCTCTGCCCTTATGGAGGAACAAAAGGAAAGGCTCCTGTTATTCAATTGGCGTGTCTAATAGATTCTGCTAAAATGTGTTCATCATGTAATTTTAAAAAAGCCAGGTTAGAAATCTACTGACAATAAATAAAGATTTATTGTTTTCAGTGTCATCAGGGCACTAATACAGGTTTGGAATACTAACTGGAATTTGTGAAAGGGGAAAAAATGTTCTGGTGCCATTTAATTAACTATCTGGCCAGTATTTCTCCCTTTTTATTGAAAAATCTGTAAGTTGCAACTGGCTTCAAACACTTTGTTGTACAACTCTGCCAACAGTAAGCAAATAAACCCATTAAAATACAGAAAGCCTTGTATGCTTCTCTGTGTATTAGATAAAAATTATACCTTGAACTGTGGAGGTGTTTTATTGGAACAAACTAGTATATAATAATTGCCTTTTGTAACTATAAAGGAAGGAATTAGAGGAAAATTAGTATTTATTTTCCAAACATGGCAGGAGTATCTCTTGGTAAGTATGTCTGTGGGATAACTAAGAGATGGGTGCAAATATGAGCAGTGCTTTCCTTTTAACTTAAAACATACTGTAGCCTGATGTAAATAACCTGTTTTATCCAAGTAACACTACACAGGCATTTTTTTTACCCGTTCTCTGTATTACAGTGTTGTTCTAAGTGACACTGCAAGCTTTGATCAAAATACAGGAGATGCAAGTCTTCAAATTTTAACAAGAGTTTGAATGAAGTTTGCAGATTAATGCTGTGCAATATTTAATGAAAAAGACCCCAAACAACAGATTCTCTTTTGGAGAGCTGATTTAAATAAACTTTCATATGATTTGTCCAAATAACCTTGAGAGACAGAGAAACAGTATGGATTGTGATTCCTATCTGTATCTGGGATGCCCCAGAACTTTAAACTGGAAGTTGCTGTGTTTTGCTGGTGGTGGTGCCTGTCCTGACTGCTGTCCTGCGCTTAGTGCTTCCCTGGGGAGTGCTCAGCTCCCTGACCCTTACAGATGTTGCACTCATCATTTTGGGGAACTACTAGCATAAAAGAAAAATTCTGGATTTGTCACTCAAGGTCAAAGCCCTGGCATCAGATGAATAGTTCAGTTTTTGGCTTAAAATGCTGCAGACAGCATTTTATGGGCACCGAATATGTAAAGCTCAGCTTTTCTGTAAGATCCTCTAAAGGCAGGGAAAAAAATCTAAACCTGTCTAGTGAGACTTTAATGCCACATCAAGCAATTCTGTTTTGGGGAGATGGAGTCCAAGTTTGGAAGAGTTTAAATGACAAGTAAAAGAAATCTGAAACTACTGGATTTACTTTATTGTATCTCTCGCATCTGCTGGAGCTCTTGGAGTCCTCTGGTCAGGCTTCCAGCAGTAGCTCTCAGGTTGAAAGGTTAATGATTCATTTACTAAGTGTTGCAGTTTCTTTCATTTTTCATTGACAATTATCTCTACTCCTTTAAAAACTGAAAGGCCCTTCCAAAATGTATTGTACTTATGCATTATTGATGTCAATTAAAGTTATTAAATTGTAGATCTTTAAAAGTTAAATCCAAATATGTATTAATATATTCGATCACTGCATAGCCACTCTTTTATGGAAGCGACAAGTATCATATGAAGGCACTCTGGACATGAGCAGATGTTTCTTTCTAAGGACTGAATTGTTCATTTGAATACCCATTTTGTAGGTATTCTGCAGGAAAGATGGACACTGATGGAAGAGCCTTAGGGCTGCTGGAGTAAGGAGCGTAGCAGATCCAGCTGCAGTGTTGGTTGTGGGTTGCTGGGGGCAGGAGCTCAGCGTGAGAGCCAGAGAAAACTAGGGTGAGCAGATGAGATGGTGATGCCTTTTATGTAAGGCTAATAAAAGATAAGAAGAGCTACATCCTGAGCCCTGGTTAGAGGGGTGATGAGGAGGAAAGGAATCGCCAGTAACTTGCAAGTCATAGGCCTAAAAGACAAAATACTGGTGGTGGTTTCAGGGAATGGAAGATGACGAGGGCAAAAGCCAAATTTTTCATAGCCATTTGATACGATATTTGTGTTCGTGCTCCTTTGTGGTTTCCTTAAATTAGCAATTTCACTTTTCTGCAAGTCTACTGTACTTTGACTCTTAACTGAATTAAGTCCCATTATAAATGACATCTTTCCAACAGTTGGAATACAGGTTAGCACTCCCAAGAGGGGTGCTTTAATGAGGTTATTGCTATGACAGCTCAGCTTCAGGCAGCACACGTGCCACTTTGAAATACCCTCTCTCCCCTCAAATATTGCAGCAACCTCTGTGAGCGGATTTTAAAACTTCCCTTTTAGTGGAATTTATGACCAGTACTTTATATTTCTGTTCTCCTAATGATGCAGCTGAGGTTTTGACAGTCCATGCAGTTTCTTTCTGCTTTTATTTCCGGAATGTTAATAGCAATGCATGGTTTGACAAGTTGAAGGAACAACAAGGTGTTAGCTCTGGTGATTTCAAAGGGTGCTCTATGGACAGAGTCAACAAACTTAAGAGAAAGAACAGGCACCTACACTACAGTGTTTACAGTGGAAATGTATGGGGCTTGTCTGCCTTAAATTCACATCAGAGAACTTCTTGACAGGTGGAAATTATTTAATATATACTATGGCAACTGGTAGGAATACAAATGTTCCCATTACATGGAAACCGTCTAGGTGAGTGCAATGATTTGCCTCTTTAGATGGGCTGGCTGTGGTCTATATCCTTGCTGCACATAGTATCTCAAAGGTGTTAAACCACACAGTTATTTTTTTCAGAAGGGCTTCCAGTTTGAGTCTGTGAAAGGTTGAGAGGGGCAAATGCCAGTGGGAGTGAGGTGCTACTTCTGCTGTCCACAATGTGAAGGGTATTGGCATCATCACTGGGGTGCCTAGGCAGGCACTGAGGTTGTATTGGCGTTGGCCATTGCTGCCTCCTTGAGTCATATAGGCTCCCTAGGTAGGAGACAAAGAAGCCTGTCCTCAGAAACCAATTCACCCCATCCCTACCTTTCTCCACTGTCTCTGTTCTTGTCTACCAAATTCTGCATGGTTAAATGGGTGTAAGGTAGTTCAAAGCCTGTGATGCAGAATAACGTTGATAATAACTTATGAAAAAGAAGTAGCAAAAGTCTAAACCCCTGTTTAACACTGTATTCCATGAAGACATTGGGCCAGCCTTTAGGTAGGTTGGTGGCAGATAAAGCAGTCACTACTGTGACTATTTCTCTGTTGTTCACCTATGAAATAGTGGAATGTCATGTTTAAACTGAAACTAGCATCTCTAAAGTGTATTTTTGCAGCCTCGGTGTTTTCTAGTTGCTTTGTAGAGATGGGTAACTCTTTGTTGGTCAGTCTCTTCCTTCCAAGCTTTGAAAGTGCATTTTTAAATGTAAGACTTTGACATACAGAAAGGAGTCATACTCAAATATGACATGACCTATTAAAAATATTGCCTTAAATATTGGCCTGGATGAAAAGGCTGAGTCCTTTTCCATAGGTGTTCAGTTTTCTTGTCTGCTTAGCTGTGAATTGTTGCAGTTGCTTCTTATCTACCACGTGCTTCTACCCACCAGTGGGTGCTCTGCCACCTCACTACCTCTTGGAAACAAGCTTCTTTATCACTGCTCATCTCAGTGAAATGAAACCCAGGGAGCTGCTGAGGAGCTGTGTATTTGACCCCAGAAAACTTTGCCTTTTTGAAGTTAATTGGCTTAAAAGATTTTTTCTTTTTTGGTGTTTGCTACTTTAGAAACAGTGCACTATAAAGATCTAAATTTTTTTTTTCAGTATTTTATTGTAAGATAAAATACCTTGGTACTAAAGAGTAAAAAGGCTGGCTTTATAAATCAATGCTTCATTGTATTTATTATGCTATCTACTAGGCCTCCAAGTATACTAAATTTTTATAAATGCAGAATCATTCAGCTGTATCCAAACTGGCTCAAAAGATGCTGATGAGAACATTTAAGGTTTTTTGCGAGTTCTGATAATACTGTTTGCCGTAAGTGTGATTGTCCCAGTTTCTTTCTATGGCTGAACTGAAAGTGCAATTTCTGTATGACTTTAATGGCCAGCAAATAGGTTCACATATTCCACACATATTATTTTTCCTATTCTCAGTTTGGCTTGCTTTGCCATTAGTAACTATTATTCCTGATCATAATTTTGTCTTCCTTGGAAAGAAGGTGAGATGGAGATTAGCAGGTGTCCTGCCTCAAAAAAAAAAAAAAAAAGCAACCCCACAACAGGAAAAGCAAACCCAGCACCCAGGATGCATCGACAAAAGGAGACCAGATGCAGAGTGAAAGGCACATAGTACGGATTCTGGCTTCTCCCTACAAAGATTGTTACAAGAACAGAAAACACGCTGTGATTTATTCTTGTGGCAAAAAAACTGCAAATGGAACAAGAAGTACAGAAATCTCAATATGTTGTTGCTAATACAATTTACATTTAGAACAGTGTGTCCTCCTTCGCCATGATGCTCTGTTTAAACATAGCTAAATTAAACTAGTCTATAGGCAGAGCTTCTTGAACTGTAGTCAGAACTTTCGCTAAATGAACATCTAACACTTAATTTAATGGTAATTATACAGCTTCTAAAAAAAAATAATTCCGATGTATTATATTTGTTCAGTAGTTATCTCCATGTATAATAATATCAAATTATTATGCTGTCTCTCAAAGTCATAAATCGTGTCATTTTTTTACACAGACCAGAAAATGACTTGTACTTAAATTTAGTTTATCTGTATATATATGGTGGATTTTAAATTGAACAGTTCCGGACATAATTTTCCTAATATTGTTTAATCCATCTTTAATTAAAATGTTAATTGCTAATCCAGACATTACACATAGAAAAATCAACCTACAGTAAACTGTGCCTTATTTGTACAAGGACAAACAACGTGCAATTACATGGCAGTCTGCTCTTTGGAATTGCAGTGTAGGCATCTTTCACCTGTGATAACCAACTAAAAACATATAGGTGAGTTGTTATGCTAATTATTTACACCCCAAAAATGTAGGTAAGGGCCAAGGGGGAAGCTAATTTAGTGCTAGTTAAAAAAATTCCCACTTGGGTTCAAAGCAGGGCGGAAAATACTCTTTTAGGGTATTTTTTGCACAGAATGAGTTATGCCAATGCTGCTGCAGCTGAAGTTGCCTCTGATGGTTCCTCGGCTGGAAAACACTGCTGAAATCATGTCTCCTACATAGTCCAGAAGAAAACTCCCTCTGTTTCTGAGCAATGTATTTCTCAGGTCAGACCCAGTCAACCTTGTTTACCTTCCATAACCCCTGGCTGGAAAAGTTAGCTAGATGAAGGTTGTGCTTGTCCTGGAAGAAGTGTATTAAGGCTGCTGTCTTGCTTCAGAGGGCTGCAATGAGGAAGACTTATTTCTGCTTTTCATCATTGAGGTAGTCTGTGTGCAGCTCAGTTTACTGACATTTACTTTTTTTTTTTTTTTTTTTTTTAATGCTCCCTACATCATTAAGCAAGTAGAGTTACAGCATTTCATGCTTAGCAGTCAGCAATCCTGTTACTCCCTGTGCAAAGTTGCATGTGTAACTGTGACCAGTAAGTCTTTGGGGGGGTGGGGGGGACTTGAATTAAAGGATCTCGTCGACAGAAGATAATCACAATCCTAGTGTCCAAAATTTTGTTATTAATGTAAAATATTAGGAAATACTTAATTGCTGAATGGGATGACATACAGGGCTTTGTACCTCTGCAATCAGTTCATTCGGATCTCTTGGCTTGTACATATCTTTTCCATCTGTCATTAATGGCATTGCTAGGGACAATATTTAACAACACAACTTTTGCAGAGTTCAAGTCACAAACTCCTTAAGTCACATAAGATTTTTTCAGTCAAAGCTACGTATTAAATGAGGAAAATAGAGACTTGCCTATAGAGTGCCATCTGATTTTTATTTAATTAAAAAATCATTTTAATAATGTCTCACTTATACAAATGGTCTGACTTCTACAAAGTGAATACTAATAGCTAGATTTTAAAAAATATTCTCATCTTTCCCCTAAAATTTGGAAAAAATAATACCCCAAAATACATGTAAAATATTAACTTGCTAAATAATATTTAACAAAAAACGTGTCTCTTGATTCCAAAAATCTTAACAATCTGTTCCTATTTGGGATTTCTCTGAATACCATTGGAAAGGCTTGAGCTTTTGGGTTTCGGATGTGCTTTTTTCATATTTTTTTTTAACCTGTTCGGTTTTTTTTCATCAAAGGAGGTCAACTCTTCACCTTTCTTTTAATCTTTCCTCCCTTTCATTCCCCTTATTCCAGTGTTCTTTCCAGCTTGTGAAAGTCACTTAATCTCTGTTTGAAACTGTACCTGATTTGCTCCAGCAGCACGGCTTCTTTTAGCAAGTTCATCCAAATGGATAAAGAGGAAGATGCCTTTGACATTTCTGCTGTACCAGGAGGATGTAGCCGCTCCTTGGCTAGGAACTACAAAAGAGAGGTTATTTTAGGAATGCTATGGATTTGTATGTATTGCTTTGGCTTGGTTTACAGTCACACTGTCTTTGAGACGTGTTTGAATATCTGCTATTGATGCATGAATAATACTGCTATTTATAACTTCTTTTTGGGCAAGAGAACTGGCCACTGGTACCAGGAGAGGTCGTCTGTGTGGAAATTGCCTTCGTTTCGGTTCCTTATGAGGCCAGAATAAATTTAAAAAAAGTCTAAGCTCTGCCACTTTTTCAAGGTGAGGTGATGTTTTTGAATTGTGTTCCTCAGCCAGGCAGAGCTTTCTCAAGAATATCTTGGGCTGGCTGACCCATCTGGGCAAGCCCAAAGCCAGGCTCCTGGGGAGCTCTTGTTCTTCCTTTTGCCAAGTCCTTAAACCATCTCTAGTATAAATGTGAAGTTGTGCTATCTGGTGAAAATGTGTCATCCTACCACCTGGTATCCTTGTTTCTGTGCTTGCTAGAAAAGTGATCTTCCTGGTGGTCTCCTAATGTCTAGTCTATGTAGTGCAGGTGGGTAGTTGGGTCTCTAGAGCAAGTTCACTTGTAGTGCAGTTGTATTATTGCCTTTTGTTCTTAGCTAGACAGAGTGAATAACGAACTATTTCATTTTTGTCTAGTATTGTGGGCTAGAATTTACAAAAACTAAAGACAAATCTGCTATTACAGCTCATCTGTGAGAGAATGGGGTACATGATAAGGTTCAGGATTGGCATCTAATAGGTACATGAATCTAATCTTCACAAGATACTCCCAAAGTCATTATTCTCTGAATAATCTTATAAACGAGGGGGTTATATAACAATTGCATTCTCAAGAATAATATGTTTTTCACTTAATTTGCCTTAGCAAGCTGATTTTTCTTTAACCTGCAAAATTGAGTTCCTTCCTAAGTAGAGGATCAGTTACCTAAAATTTACAAAATGCATATTGGATATATATTGAGCCAGAGGTTACCTCGTGTAGGTAAAAGGATGCATTTAGGGAGAGAACATGCAGATAAAAATTCTCTTCAGGAGATATCAGGACACCCACTCCATGAATGTGGGGAACTACCAGACATCTAATACCACCTGTTAACTGGTGATGAAGTGGGAAGGGGGATGCAAAGGTCAACCAACTGTGAAATCGTTTGAATAGGTGTTTAAAAGCCCCGAAGGTTTCTGTTAGCATGATAAAAGGGAAGGATGGGAGGTCTGACTCAGATGCTTGTAGTGGGTGAAGTGGCCAGAAAAGTCCTTAAGTTTTGAAGAAAAAAAGGAATAGGGTTAAATAGGTAGTTTTGGGGAAGAAAAGGACAAATGAAAAGTGGGAGATGACCTTAATTGCTCGAGAATGTTTTCTTTTTCCTTCCTTGTTCTGTATCAGCAGATTCATGCTGGGTCTTTAAAGCTCTCACATTTATCTTGGAATAGCCATCCCCAGAGCTTCAACCTTTTTTACTAAACTACCTTTAAAAAAAGCTCTAAGTGAAGGTTTAACAACCCCTCTCCTCCAATAAAGGTTGTTCAATAAAATCATAACTGTGTATTTCTTGGCCCAGATCCATGTATCTGATTCTGTACAGATGCAGGGCAATACCTGCTGAGAGACTAGGACACGACATCCACCAGATTTACTCTATATTCGTTTTTTCTTTGCTTGTTTTGTCTCTGCCTGCCTCCACACACTTTTTCTTTATATGCTTCTGGTGCAGAAGAGGCAGTAGTGGTGTCTCTGATGTCCCAAATTTGAGTTCTTTGCCCAGTGTGCAAGCCAATAACACAGAGTGGAGGTATTTCAAATTATTTAATTGATGCGCATGGATAGTTGCCTGTCCCACAACAGCATGCCCTAGCTCTAGAATTTTCTATGTTTATACACTTAGCATTACATAGATAATTGATACATATTCATTGTTATTCTTTCTTTGATTGGTTCTGATTTCCTTGCTTCTTATTTAAATTAGTGCGCAGACTCTGCTGTCTTCTTCCATTGTTTTCTTTTGAGGAGGTGGTATAATTTGGGTAGGTGGTCCCTCAGTCAGTGGTGGTGATATTCCTCTGCTGGAATTACCTTTTGCCTACTTTTTCTCTAATCTTGACAGTTCCAGGCAGTTCTTCATGGTTTGCTAAGCCAACCTATAGTTCATCATTCTTTAACTTATGTTTCTGACAGGAATATCCTTCTGATCAACAAAGCCACATTGTCTAGTAGTTAGTATTAATTCCAATCTTAGATTTATTGTGTCTAATTGCTATTTCTCTATCTTAATTTCAGATAAATAATTAAATAGGGTTGGGGCTGCACAGAGGACCTTCAGCAGTGGCTAGTTTCTTGATTGTTTCAATTACATTTTGCATTTTATTTTTCTAATTAATACAGACTTTAATACAACACTGGTGGATGAGCCCTATTTTCACATCTTGCCATACATAGTTTAAATCAGCTTTAAAAAGATGTCCCTGCCCATGGCAAGGGTTTTGGAACTAGATGATCTTTAAGGTCCCTTCCAACCCAAACAATTCTGATTCCATGATGCCTTTCTAATACAGCAGCCATAGTTTTATGATTTGGAAGCTCTCTGTGAACAAAACCCCATCAGTTATTTACTGTTGTGCAATTGTTCCTCGACCTGCCTGTCATTGGACTGGGTTGATGCACCTCTTCTGTTCCATGTGGTTCTCTTTGTGGTTAGTCATTTTTTTTACCACTATAGTCTTTAAAATCCAATTAGCTTTATATTTAATATGCTATGCTTGTCGTAATCAATTTAGAATATCCTGCAAGTAAGCACAACCCATTCTCTGCTTAGGCAACACCTCAAGACCTGAAACTGTGAGTGCAGTTGTAGAGACTTGTTTTCCTATATGATTTTCCCTTTAAAAATACATCTAATAACCATGTTCATATTTCTTCAGTGGTATAGCAATAACTTCTAAGTGCCTTCCCACTGTGGTGATTTCTAGTTCACTTTCAAAATTCCAGCTTATTGAAAATGTCACTATTAATAGCCTTCTGGTGTTACAATAAAAGATAATTCAACAGGATATCCCAGTTAAGCAGGGTACCTTGTTTACATTGGGTTTCTGCCCAGCAGCCGCTTATGCTGAAGTTCTACAAATAATACAGGAATTAATCAAGGTGTAACCATGGGGACAATGCAAGTGTAGTCACCATAATGTGACCTATAAAGACGAATTACATAATTCATCTGCAATTTGGCATGATCATAGGTAATAAACTACCAATTTCTTGACTGCCTTGGTGATACAGTAATGCTGTTGTGGCTGATGCTTCCCAGAAGAGCTGAAGAAAATGTAAAGACAATATTTAATGAATTAGGACCTCGTTGTTCTTAGAGGTCTGTCCATAAGGTGTGAAATTAGATTCCAAATATGTATATATTGCATAAGCATGTTTCTGGGTGCAGATTACATGATAACTTGTGCATGTTTTCTGAGTAAAAGGTTCAGGGAAAAACAACTGGTCAGTATTAGTGAGAATAAAGCCTTTTAATTGGATTTTTCATGTTTATTTTTAGCTTGCCAGATAATTGCCTTGTTATGGGGTGGTAGATTCTGATTTTATTAATGTTTATCAGAACTACATTTCGTTCCCAGAAAGATGTAACCAGTCACAAAAAGCCCTCTGGATGCTCAGAAATGGCTGTTAAGAATAGTTCGAATATATAAAGATGGGATATCTAGCAAAATGGCCATTGGGGGCAGGGGGGTGAGGACCATTATGTTGTTATGCTAAATAAATAGTACTGTTTCAGTTAACTTGGGCCTACATTTAGAGCTCATCAAGATGTCCAAGGGAATATATGAATTAGTTTGTTTTAATTGTGTTATTTAATTTGATTGTTTTAATTGCCTTTCTATTTTTATATGCAGCTATTTTTTAGCTGAAAACATTTTGTGTTTTGGATTTACTTCTGTGCTTGTGTACGCTCACTACTTTGGTTCTCCTCCAAAGATTTTTATTCCCCCTCCCCGCCCCCCTCAGAAAAAATCGTGAGAATAAATGTGTTGGCAAAATCCAGCCATGACTTCAGAGAGGGTTTTGAATAATGAATGCAGGATCTTTCACTGCAAAGGCAGTAAAACATTAGCCAGCTTTTTATTAAAAATGCTGCATTTGTAATTATGCCCCTAAAAAAGAACAATCCAAGTGCAGAAAACTTTTAGACCCTCATGTGCCAACATACTCTGTGCGAGTGGACAGATGGGGCCTGATTTGCTGTAAACAGAGTTTTGCACTGGTTCAAACAGCTCTGTGTACATGCTGCTGGATCTGGGTTTTAATGCTACTGGAGAAGAGACAAAGTTAGCTTTCAACCAAGGCTAGTTAAAAGATGAACATGCAGGGGAGGACATGGGGGAAAGCGTTGTGACTGTGAGTTTCCTTAGTCTTACAGCATGAGGTTGTGTAATTCTTGATGCCGTTCTATGTCAGCCTATAAAACACGCATCAGACATGGCTAATTGTTTAAACGCAATTCTGGCAAAACCAGGCAAGAATTCGTTTTTTGCAGCATAAGGGGATCCTCCTAAACCATCCTTTTGAAGCCAGAGGCAGCTTTGTCATTGACTTAAAGATTAAAGGGTTCAGTAAGGTGAATTGACTTAAATCAAAGTGATTTAGCTCTGATTTAAAACAACAATCTGAAAACTTTGATTTAAATAATTGATTTTAATCTTATTGTGAATTTGTAGTGTTAGCTGTTTTCTTGGAGTCAAATTACTTGACTAATGTATCAGTCTTAAAATGTACTGATTTGTGACCAAAGAGAAATCTAGCAGATAATATTTTTGGCCAAACAGTGAAACATCTTCCTAGCTACATGGGTCTTTTCCTCACCAGGTCTGTATTCAAGCTTAACTCTTAATAAATTTTTAGCTCCTGTTTGAAATGTGATTGGAGGAGATTGAATTCAGTGTCTATTAATTCTTGAGCCATGTATTAGATTTCATATGCTGTTATTTTAAATCTGAATATGACTTAGCTCTGATTCCTTGCACTTTATTTGCCATTTGGAGTGGATTTTTGTGGACACTAGAGGGAGCACATATTGTTTCAGGGAGTTATTTTTGCCCTGTCAAACCAGGATGATCTGATCAGGTGACAATATATACTATATATATATAGGTGTATGATATTAATAGTCAATTTGCTTATCTCAGGTCACCTGTCAAGGGGAAAACATGCAAAATAAAGGACAGAGTCTTTTTGGAGAAGGTTTTTCAAAAAATGAAGTACTTCTCACATTTTCTGGGATACAAGTGGCACCTTGCGTTCCCAGGCATAGCTTAAAATACAAATCAGGCATGAAGGGGCAAGGCAGTATAGGCAGCTTTCAGGCCCATACTGTTTTTCAGTCAACATTGCTGCATGGTTGGATGTGAGAGTGAAGTACTGACAACATCTACCTGCTCTTCTGCTTAGTCATTTCCCACAGGGCTCACTGTTTTTCTTGCCCCATTACAGGAAGTCATAGCATCCAGGAAATACAGACATGAATTGGAAGATGTTTTTTTTTAAATGAAATTCCTAAATTACTGAAGTAAATAAAGAGAGAAATTAAAAAAAAAAAAGTGCAGTGCTCTTCACACCTCATCCTTCCTTCTGTATTAAAGAATTCTATTGTCTGACTAAAGTAAGATTGCTATGATCCAAAATATCTTTTGGGCAGGGACATGAAGCTGTTGATAGTGCATTAAATTGTACAAGATAAATGAGGTTAGAATGTTTGGGGATGAGGAAATAGAAATATTTCATGCTTTCTGATGCATGGTAAGGGTTGGGGTGCTGGCAGTAATTTTTTTTTTTTATCTATGTTTTCTTCTTTAGCCTTTTAAACAGTTTTAATTTTTAGTTCCAATGACTCTAGGTTGGTTTCAATAATGTTACATACAATCCAGGGCAAATGTTTTGGGTGTAATAAGAATATTTCATCTCAGATACAATTTTATTGGCTTGCGTTAAAATGCATTGATTTTTTTGGGCTGAATTATTTGGGCTTTGGGGTAGATGCATTTGTTCTGGGTAGGAGTGCATTGGAGTAAGTAGAGCTTTTGTGTTTCAGCAAATATATTTCCATTTAAAAGCAAATGTAAACCTTTGAAAACATTAAATGGACATTCATAGTTCAGGCATCATATTTTCAAATGTACCATTCTTTCCAACACGTAAAACATTATGGCATGTGAAAGAATGCTTTCTAATCTTCTCAATTAATCACTTTTAACATATGTAATTGTAAATCTTTTGTGTAATGTGGTGCTTGCCTTACAAAACTGTGTTGATATTAGTGATTTCTGTCTTAACTCAGAGATAATAAAGTTGGCTGACTAATGCCTATTCAATTTCTCTTACCTCTGCAATGTAATTGAAGTGAGATGTGAATGCAGTGTCTTTAACCTATTGTCAAACAAGAGCCTTCAAGTTTCTGGTCTGAAGCAGTGCTATCAACATCATCCGTGATAGCAGGTAATCAGTTGCACCTATTGATTTGACACGGATTTCCATCACTTCTGCCAAGTGTGATGTAACCCTTCCAAAACCCTCTGCTAGTCTAAGGTTATTGTTTTCTCTACTGTGTCTCCTTTTCTGCATTTTAAATGGTAATACTTTTCCTATCTTGCATGGCAAAGAATAAATAGTGATGTTTTAAAAGCATTATCAATTTCTAGAGCCTTCTGGTTCTGTAAGAGTCTGAAACGTTGTCATTAACACACAGAGGGAAGCTCTCTGGTGCTAGTGCTGGAAACCAATATACTTTGCATAAGAAACTACCACTTGGAACCAGAACCGAGACCCAATAGTGAAGCTCAAAGCAATGATTGTATGGTGCTTTGCCAGCACATTACTCTTCCTTGTGTACAGTTACTGTGCAAACTCTGCTGTGGTCCTTAACAAATTAAAAAAAAAAAAAAATATATATATATATACATATACACACACATATACATAAAATTATATATATGTGTGTATGTGTATACATACCTATATATATACACACATACATACAAGAAGGCTGGGGAAGGACTTTTCACAAAGGCCTGTAGTGACAGGATGAGGGGTAATGGGTTCAAACTGGAAGAGGGTAGATTTAGTTTGGAAATTAGAAGGAAATTCTTTACACTGAGGGTGGTGAGACTGGAACAGGTTGCCCACAGGGATTCTGGGTGTTCCATCCCTGGAGGTGTTCAGGTTGGACAGGGCATTGAGCAACCTGGTCTAGTGGGAGGTGTTCCTGCCATGGCAGGGGGGTTGGAACTAGATGATCTTTGAGGTCCCTTCCAACCCAAACCATTCTATAATTCTGTGATATACATAAAACATATACACAGATCCATGTTTTCCCTTCACACACTGAAATCCATGGAAGAGGCTTTGAGAGAGGAAGTCTGAAGTTGTTTTGTGGGGAGGGCCTCTCTCCCATTTTTTTCTCCTTGTAATTATCTACCAGTCATCTGCCATTGGGAGAGGTTAGTCTTGCTCCCTTCTCTGTGACTAGTCACTAGCTCAGATTTTTGACAGGTCTCTGCCAGAGATGAAATATCTGTGGAAATTATGGATGTGATAATTCCAGATGAGCTTTGGCTGGGTTTGTTGTCCATGTCAGCAGATGGAGCTCCAATGGACCTCAGCTCCTTTGCCAACACTGAAATTGCACTGCCCAGCCAGTGAGGCAATTGTTGCTTAAGTCTGGCAGTCTGGTCTTGGGTTCATGTGTGTTTTGTGGTGTTCTTTTCCACAGAGGACATGACCAGCTATAACACAGATGGAGCAAGCAAGGTATGGTGGACATGGCTTATAAAACAATTACTTCTGTAAAATAAATATACCTGTGATGTGGCTGTAGACTGCTGTGGACCGTGCTGTTTGGCAGTGTTAAAGAGGGTGGAGACGCTCTCCTTTTGCTCCCATTCTCCTGCCAAGTACTCTTCCCCCTGATAAATCTGTGCCCAGAGTGTGGTAAGAATGACATGAGATTTAAAGATTGCTTAAAATGTGCATCGTTAAGCTAACTACAACACTTTAATGAAGTATGTGTCTCATATTAAGATTGAATACCTGTGGGTAAAACGTACAGCCCACATCTATTATGGAAATGTTGGTTTACATATGTATGTCTTGCTTGGGAACTTAACTATTTTTTCCACATTTGGCTGCTCAGCTCTTCCTAAAACTAATGCAAGTATTAGGTAAATATTCAAATTCTGTTGCTTCTGCCTTTAGTTTATAGAAGTGTAAGAGTATTTTTTACGTGCTAAAAGAGTCTAGCTACATACAGATGTCCTCTTAAGCCTAATGGTTGTTACTCAAAGTTAAGCAGAGGCAAATAGACCTGTATGTGTTTAAATCCAACAAGTATGGCCATCAACAAATTAATGACATACAAAACCAAAAGCAATTCCACTACATTTAATATTCTGCAGCTGCAAGCCAATGTATTATATACATTAATCAATTTGTCATAAATGAAGCCCTATTTTGTATACAAGCAAATAAAATAGACGTGCCACAACATTTTACTCATAAACCAATATGTAACAAATGAATGGACATAGATTTAATCTTTCACTTTTTAAATAAAATATGCTTGCATCAATCTGCTTGTTATAGAAATTTATGTAGACTGTATGAATCAATATGTGATATGTGTGTGTGTGTATATATATATATATAAAAAACCTACTTTTAACTCTGACATGTTTGGTACTTCATAATTACCTCAATTTAATGAAAAGTTCCTAGTTTTAAGACAGTCCTAGAAGCAGCTCAGATTTTAATTAAAAGTTTTACCTTGGTTTTAAAAAGGTCATTTTAGCCAAGGGGAGATAATGTCCTTTTATAGTAGTGCATCTTGCTTCTGTTCCTAATTGATGTTATTTGCTGGCTGCTGAAGAATAATTCATGCTGCTGTTAAGGAGAGGGGAAAAAAAATTCAGTAGCATTGTTACAATTTTACTGAAAAACAATATTATAGAAAACAGAATGCTTATTCTTTGTCCTAGTAGGTAAATAGTGTTTAAAAAAGAAATGCATGACAATGTTCTTAATTGGTGGGAAAATGTGATATTTTACTAACAAAGTAGAAGTGACTGCCAGGATGTGTTTACTGATGAGACAGTGATGTGTGCTGTGGCCCACTGGAAAATTCTGTGTTGGAGTATGTATCTGTCCTTTAGCTTCCAACCCAGTCCTGGCATTTAACTCCTTTCCTTTTGGTTGGAAAGACTACTGTTCTGTGGAGTATTTGCTCCAGCACTGTGAATGTATGATTACAGAAAAAGGTGTATAAGTACCTTTTAAAACCTGCAGATTATTACAACTAAAAACAAAAACAACCCCAACAAAAAACCACAATGTGACAGTTCAAAGAGTCTATCTAAAGCAAGAGTTGAGCATAACTCCAAAATCAAAATAGCCAATCTTTAAAACCAACAAAATTTTGCTGAAAAAATGTTCTCGCTGATTCAAAATACTTTTTGTAGAACATTAAAACCTAAGGGGAGGATACGTAACAGGAGGTGAATCAAACCAAGGGGAAGACAAACAATAGGTTGATAAAGGCAATCAAGGGAACAGTAAGCAAAACGAGAAAAAGGGAGCATTTTGAAACCTTGATCTTAAGGAAATCTCTTCCTACTCATCCTAGTGTCTATAAGAGTCATCCTGCAATCATAGTGTGGTACCTGTTTAACTCAAGGGAGATCCAGGGTGTAAATAACAAGAGCTTGAAGGCAAGAGCTGATCCTGCTGATGCACATCTCCACTAGCCAGATCATAGCCAACAAAGACAAAAAGGAGGACTTTTTTGAGTTGCTGTTTTCCCTATGCTATGTGCATCATAATGTGATACCCAGCCTAAAGACACTGAGGAATATTTCAGTTAAATTCAAGAAATTTGTGCTTATGGCTGCATTTATTTATTGACTTCATCCTGAATAACACTTTTGTTCAAGCTACTTCTTGGTCCTAAAATGAGAAAAAGAAAATTTATCTTTATTTTTATCCATGAAATCAGGTGACTACCTAGCTGTTTTTTCATAAAACTGTAATCACAAGAATTGAGCATGACAGTGACAGATGTACATGTAACTTTGCTAAATTTTCAAGTGATAAATTTGCTGGGAAAGAGCTCAGACTTCTTTTGTTAAGGCACTTACAATTTAAGAGACAGATTTACAAATACTCACTGTTGACTTGCTCTGGGAATCAAGGATCCTGCTGAGCACTAGGAATTATTGAAAATCAATAAATTTTTAGTATGCAGAAGGTGAGATGTGTTTCTAATATACAGAGATGCACAATTAAAGTATTACAGTGCATATGTGCCTTGTTTAAAAGATCTCTTTACGACAGATTGTTATTTCCCTCAATATATCAAGTTGTTAATTTTAAATTTGAAGGAAATGCATATCCATATGTATGTTACTCTGGAAAGTTGTTATGTTGATTTAGGCTTAATAATGCATATTTTTAATGTTCTGCTTCTGTTTTAATGTCAAACGGCTTCCAGAGCCATTGTTATCTTTTATGTTAATTGCAAAGTTATATCCTTTGCTGTTCTATGGTACATCTCATGGTGTTTTATGTTACAGCCTTCTTTCTTTCTTCTCGGG
>JAVSBS010000659.1:122386-185525 GCA_033124195.1 Coracias cyanogaster | reverse complement strand
CCCAAGCAAACCTGACTATCCCTGCGTTAACCCAGATTATTTGATTTACTACCTGATTCACTTGATCCGAAGCTTGGATTTTCAGAAATCCACTCTAAAGCTTAGCATATAGATTCATGCTTAGCTACCGAAATAAGTAATTTGATCATCAAAATTGCAAAGTTCCCTGCACTTCCCACAAAGTCTGACAAGAGCTGCTTATTATTCAGGAGGACTGGATTTAGCAGTCTGGTAGTGTTTCTGGTTTTAAAGTCTTGGTCCAGATTTTCATTTTATACAGACCAACAGAGTTAGGCAGTCTGTCTGTCCTCCTGTCTGAGAAGGTACCTCCAGTATTGGATGATGTGCTGTTTGATCTCATTTTCAATGTATTGTGGAACCGACTGCTGTCATGATATACTAGAAATCCTACAGAGTCTGTTGTTATTCTGTGTCAGGAGTGTTAACAGTCATTCTACTACTGTGTGCCAACACTCCTCAAATTATCTTAAGTTCTGAATAATCAGTGTAATAATTAAGAAAAAGCTCATTTAAGGATAAATATTAATTGAGCTCAGGGCTTTCCCAGTCTTCCTCAAAGACAGTAGCAGAGTGGAAATGGTTCATCGCAAAGCTGGTATTGCCACAGTGTGGTTGGTAACCTGTGGCTGGTCTCATATTACAGAAAAATAATAAAAAATATAATACAATAAGCATGCATTAATCCTCCTATATGTAATGTGCATGCTTATCTGAAAAGTGAATTTCAGTGGATTGAATGCTGCCTCAGAGCAGCATTAGGGCTGTATAGAGAGGAGTAGAGTTTCTGTGCAGTGGGTGAGGGAAGACTTTAGTCTTGGCAGTGTGCAGCAAACTGACATTAGGAGATGGTCATGAGTTGCAACATGGGAAACTCCAACTAGAGAGAACAAAATCTCACCATGAGAGGATGTTTAGCTGTGGTACAGGTGCTGTGATATCTCTATTTTTAGAAATACTTGACTGTATACTTGACAAATTCCAGTGCAGGTTGATATAACTGTGAATTTAATTCCTCTCTGAGTGAGGAAATTGGACAAGGACCTTCAGAGGTCTCTTCTAACTTACAGTACTGTATGACTTCCAAAACAGGAGGTCCAAAAAGTATTACAGTCTTAAGTCTTTGAACAACCTTCCCAGTTAAGTACTTAAAAAATGGAAGGTACATCTGTCAGCCATTGAAAAACACAAGGGCTGTGAAAGAAGCCTTTAAAACTTACCTGAAAATTGCATCAAAATAGTTTTCTCCCTGAAGACAGTTCCATAGTTGAGGCCAGATATACATGATTTCCAGTTAGCTCAAATCTCAGTTTCTTGCAAAAAGGTTTTTGAAAGCTATGGTATTTGAGCAAACCATTATTGTTAGATAGCACAAAATATCTGAAGTTCAAAAAGGAGCCACTATGTAAATTTGCAAAAGAAATTTTGGAATATAAAAGGCTTTTCTTTAGAAAAGCCGTATTGTCTGTGAAAGTGTTTCTAACCAGTGCAGGAACTGCTACAGGGACACACGTAGGGTAGCTCTTAATGCAGTGTTGACATTGTAAGGTCATGTCAACCTTAGAAGTGAGTTTTCACTGAAAAAAAACAGGCTTTTGGGTTGCAAAACCCGTTAAGATAGATGTGATAAGTAGCTTAACAAAGCAAGGAAAGAAAGTTTTGCTTTATGTAGTGACATTGATCATACTTAGCAATTTTACAAAGAGCCCCGGGCCTTGCCAAGGCAAAACAATTAGAAAAGACTGACAGGAAAGGTTCAGCTTCAGAAGTTTACTTTCAGCTTGGGGTAGTTGAAAGTGATGTTGATTGTTGCATAAACGTAGCCTTGACTTTGACTTGTCAGGGCTCTGTGAAGTGGAGGAGGTGATGCACTGGCTGTGTATTAAAGACTGTGCAGCAATGTTTCTCTCGTGGCACTTAACTGTGGTAGTTAAGCCAATGCAATGGAAGTGTTATTTGGACAAGGCACCTAGAGCTCTTCAACCTTAAAGGATCCCAAAAATTAACAGGGTTTGCACTAACTGACCCTCTGAGTGGAAGACAAGTCAAATGCCTTTTGACTAGTGTGAACTTGTGTTGGAAAACCATCCTGAAGCACAAACAGCCACTGAATGTATTCAGAAACTGCAACGATTTCAAAGTTAGTGTTGGATTTTGGGGAGCAGAGTCAGTCCTGGAGACCTCCTCTGTAATGGTAGTCACACTTCTATGTGTTTATCTTGCTTTGTAAGTTGGAAATGTTTTGGGGAGAAACCTCTTGAATTGGTAGTGTGTTCACGGAGCTAACTAGGACAAAAACTAACCTCATCTGTTGTGCTGCAGACCATACTTGTAAATGAATTAGTAAAATATCACATCTCGAAGTTAGCCGTAAGCGGAGCAGAGAGGCATCATGACTCTAGATTGTCCTTGAGGACAAATCCACACAGGATGTTGAAGAAGAAATCACTGTGGAGATGCATTGAAGAGACTAAGATAAGCCAAGTTGCTAATGGGTTACTTACTATTTTAATTATCAAGGACACAAGCATGGTGGGACAAAGGTAGCCTGTGAGGAGGTAAGCACCCTGTTGACACCAGAATTCAAGTCAAGTCTTTGAGACACTGAGCTTTTGCAGTGATTCTGAGCAATGAAGTTTGAGAGGTGTGAATTGTGGGGATTTAAACACAGTAGCTCTGGGAGATCTAATTGGTACCCTGAGTGGGTCCAAATGGCTCGTTACAAAAGTTAGTGACAAATCCTTCCTGTTCAGGAGGAAACCTGTTTTATGGGTGAAGGACGAGATTGTTTTGGTCACTATGGTAATAATGACAAATCGGTCCAAAAAATTCATCTTTGAGCTCTACAAATACACTCAGTGTGTATTGCTGGCAGAGGAAATTATATGAGTAATATGGAAAAATATAGAAAGCGTGAATTGTATGTTGAGAAGACAGAACTAGGAGAAAACAAACAGTAAAAATCTAGGTAATGTCTCTGATAATCCAAAATACTTGTATTAGAATTGTGCTGCTTCGTAAGCAATGGCCATTCCCTACCCACATGGAGGAAACTGCTGTTCCTCTGGTTTCCTCACTTTGGACGTAGTCTCCTTTTTGTCTGAGAGTGCCACAGGGAATTTCAGGAATATGCCACTCTTCATTAAATCGGTATGTTCATCTAAAAGATTCAAGAAGTTCAGGTTTTAAGTTTTTTGACAATATTTTGTGTCAGTTCCTGGCTTTAGCTAAATTGGTTCAGTCTTCTCAAGCTATGCTAACACAAATTCCTACATGTATAAAATAATCTTTGTGAGGCGTAACGTGTCTACAGACTTTCCTATAAATGAAGCAAGGAAAATCAGACAAGATGGGTACATGAAGGGGAAAAAATCCTGGGCAAGCAGTCAACTTGCAATGAAAATAAGAAAAATAAAGACTTTGTAAATTAATTACTGAAGTAGCACGGTGTCCTTTTGGAAGGTGTTGAGAAGTGCAGAGGACGAGAGTGACTCAGCTGAGATTTTTAGAAGTCACAAGTTTGAGGCGTTCAGTTTCCTGTCAGATTCTGATCTATATCCTAATCCCAACCAAACCACTGTTCTTTCAACAATCATGACTGAAAAAACATTTTTTTTTTCCATAGGAACATGGATGTATGGCTTTCGTGCATGACATACTTAGCAATTTGATTGCATGTTTGCTCTGACCTTACAATTGAAAACGACCTTTTGAGAATTCTAGCATTTGAGGATCCTAATAAGGGATTGTTATGCTCATGGCTCCTGAAATATCCCTAAACTCCTATGTTTAAAGTTCATAACTGTAAATGGCTCACAATCTGAAGCATTAATCATTGAAGGACTGAGTTCTACTTTACCCTCTGCAGAGTGCTCCACTGACTGTTAGAAAAAAAGCAAATGTGCATGGAAATCTTCTTTAAGGTGTGTCATGGTGATCTTGAAAGGCAAAGCAACATTGAGCAGTAGCTTCTATCTGGCTGGTTCCGTGTTTTCATAGATTGCCATTAGGGTAAATGTTCCCTAATGCTCGTTTTGTGGTAGCCCACCTGCAGTTGCACAAAGCCCTTCTTGGGGTCTTCAGCCTGTCATGCCTCTGACACTCTTCTCCTTACCAAACTACATTAAACAGAAAAAACTCTGCCAAGGCAAAAGCTATATTTGTAGAAGTGTTTGACTCTGTAGAGAGCTTTGGAAATAAAATTGATTACAGATAACTTGTTGATAAATGTGAAACTGTGTCCAATAACTTAGCTGGTTAGGCTCAGCTTTGTCGAGCTGATGAGTGTATGTGAAACTTTCCAATCTGCTTAAAGGTTAACCTGTCAATAATTTTAGCCTCTACTGATTTGAACACATTGAAATGTTCATCTTGAAAAGCTTGCTGTGTTAACTCATGTGGCTTTGCTTTTTGTTTTTGTTAATGTGCAGATTTGATGTTGCACCCTGAGCAGTGCCCCTCGGTTGTGGCACCCTGCTGCTGGTGGCACTTCCGCACCTTGAAGGCACCCTGCCGTGACTGACTTGCTGTGAAATTGTCTTATTTCTATTGTAGTTATAAGAGATATCTAAATTGGAACATCAATTGTCCCTGGTTAATTATTTCATTAAATGAACAATGTGGACGGCTAAGCATTATTATTCCCATTTTACAATTGAAGAAATGAAGTTAGCGATGTCTTAGTAATATGGCTGTGAGTATTTAGTTGCATATCTGGGCTCTCATGAGTGTCATAAATAAGACCAAAATCTGGTGTGTTTCAACTGTTCTACACAGTAAGAACAGACTGATAATGAAGATAAATTTGTGCATATGTTATCCTTGTTCTGCATGTACAATTGCTGCTCATTTCCACAAGAACCAAAGGCAAGGTCTGAACTCTGGCTACTGAACACTCCAGCATAATTAGCAAGCCTGAAAAATGCATCCAAAGAAGGGATATAGGAATATTGCTGATCTCTTTGTTGTAGCAAACTCAGGTGTTCTAACAGAGATCTCTACACTTAGGTCCTCTCTTTCATCTGGCACATGAACTTCTGAAAATGAGGATGTACATTACAACGTGGTGGCATTTTTCAAGGATTTTTGTATGTTTTTTTTAACTGAAAAAAAAATGATTTGTGTCGTTGCAGATCACTTCTTTTAGCAAGGTATATGTTACCTTTCAAAACAGTGGGAGTACACTTTCTTAAGTCTTGGCAATGTATCAATTGTAACACTCATTTCAGTTAATCAGAGATGTCCCAATGGACCATCAAGGACACTTAGCTCTCAGGTGAGTCTGTGACTGCTCTTGGAGTGCTTAAGTTGTGAAAGAAATAAATGGATTTCACTGGCTTTACCCGGTTCATTAAAATACTTTATTTTGGCTCATCAGATCACCTTGCAGTGCAAAACCAGAATGTAAATTACTGGTGCAAAATGAGACTGATATGAGCATTTTTTTTTTTCTCTTCAGCATGCAGTGTTTTTCCAGATCCAAATTTTTTTTAGACGTGCCAGGCTTAGGTGCAGTGGCATTGCCAAGGTACCTACACGAGGTGTGCTTATTGTTTTCTTCTTTAGTATGGATAGAGTGAACATGGGGTGTCATATAGATTCAAATGACTATTTTCTCTTAAGGGTCACTGTCTACATAACGTGATATTAGTGTAGATTGCACTAGAATATTTTTATTAAAATATTCAAGGAGTAGAGCATTCACCTAGAGCTTTTGGGCACATGGATGCTTCAGTGTTGTAATTAGATAGTTGAGAGTTTATTCTTTGTGACCTACAACCAGCGCCGGGGCTCTTGGAGGACCTCGTAGGCAAATATAAGTGTTGTCGATTTGTGGAGAGCCAGATTCCTCAGTGAGATGTATTTGTGAGATCCTGCAGGGAGCCGAGGAAATCTATGTTTCAAATACACTGTGCCCTGCTGAGAGAGCTTTCTGGTAGGCACTTGCTGCAGATCTTGGAGAAAATGCTGAACTTTTAAGTGCTCACCAGTGTGTGTCTCACCCAGCCTGAGGGAAATAATTGGGAAGTATTTATAAAATACAGCCTTGCTATCAGCATTCAGGAGGGGATGGGAGAAAATGAGATCCTGTGTCGTGGTGACTGTACTTGCTATTGTAATAAAACAACTAAAGAAAGATGATTTGTGTGATATGGTGTAACTAGAAAGAAGGTCAGGAGCTGCCATATCTGCAGGCTTGTTGTGTAATGAGCGAGGAATCTTTTTATTGTTATGCCAATCTTTTAAAAACATTCCTGAAAGAACGGAAGTCTTTTACCTAACGCTTCTTGCTTCTCAGTGTTAGGAAGACTTACAACTTCCCTGCAGTCAGTTGAGGATGAATGTAGGATGTTTATTTCACATTATTGAAATGTTTGTTGTTTTACCTTCACAGCAGATGCACCATGTGTACATCTGCTGATTAACACATGACTTCCAAAATGTGATGATCATTTTTAATAGCAAGGGTCACATTTGGTTACAAAAACCTGTCAGTACTTTGTGACCAGCATAAGATGTTTTTTCTTTAGGGCAATTGTGTTGTGTGAGGCTGATAAAAATGAAAACTCTCATTTAAGTGTTATTTCCAAGTGCTGAATAAAGATGCAAGCTCTAGCTTTCAGCCTGGAAAGCAAAAGCAGGTAGAGCTCAAGGGTGCAGGGTTTAACCTGTGCCATTTTGTGGGAAGGGGTGTTAGTGCTGGGGGTAGCATGAATCTCATAAGTTCTTACACTTCAGATGTGAGAGCCAAGACAATTTCTACAGCGCGAACCCTACTTCTTCTTCGTTCAATTCCACCTGTGTAAATTATAGCAGCTCAAGGAAGCTGCAGGGTTTCACTGATGCAAAGCAAGTGATTCTTTCCCTGAAACCTTCATAGTTCACAACGTCATTAAAATTTTTTTCATGTAGCAATATTCCCTCCTCTTCAGATTCCCGAAATAGAAATGATCACAGTCTGGTGCCCTTAGACCAGCTCTGCTGACCATGCTCAGTGGTTATGTTAATCACCGCAGGAAGGATGCATTTCATGACAGAACAGAAAACATTTTTTTTTTTCCTTACCATTTTTAGAAAGCCTTTCATGAAAGTCTTCCTTTAAAGTGCCTGTACTGTGTGATCCTGGATATTGTTGAATATCAGACAAATCCAAGAAGGGGTACTGGGTGATACCAAGAGTAGCCGCACCCTCTGCACATCTGGGAGGCTTCTGTATCTGAAATGTGCAGATCTCCACCCTGCCAGCCACTGTCTGTGCTGTAGAAGCATGTTTTCTATTGCAAAGTAAAGCACACTCAGAAAAAAAAAAGTTTCACAGCTTTCTACTTTCATCCTTGCATCATTATTAGCCTAAATAAGACAGCTCTGATTACGCTTATGTAGATGAATGGTGGGATTTTATTCTTTGGGTATTTGCTTCATCTACAGCATCTATGGCTCAAGCAAAAAATGCTTGGTAACAAAAACATCCAAGTGTACTAATGCTGTCTCCCCCATAGGAGTTGAGAGGCCAGTTTGGTTAAACCCCATTACCAAAACAGCAGCGGCTTATGGCAAAGCAAATTAGATGGGAAAAGGGAATTTCTAAATAAATATTTTTCATACCGTCATACATTTGTTGTTTGATATAGTGATCAAAATGGTCTTTCCAAGGAAGCTGAACCTTCTCTCACCCGTGGGACAGTAGGCAGAGAACAGGGTCATGGCTGGTTTGGATGATGTGAAGCATCTTTCAATATGCCAGGGCCAGAGAGGCTCTCTTGCTTCTTCCTTAGAGCTCTGTTTGCTTCACTGTCAAGCTTTTTGTGAATAATGTTTGAAAGCATTGACATCTGAAGAGTAACGGCTGTGATGTACGTAAGGCAGCATTTTACAAACTCAAGAAGATGCATCTTACCATTTAATCATAGGCTCAAAATCACAGACCCAAATGTATGGGTGGTTTTTTTTTTTCATGTTTGCATACAACTATGATAAACCGGAATTTATTCACAAGGTATTGTATGAAAGTCTGGAAGAGAAGGCAAAGGGGATAGTTTTTGCAGCTCCATCAGAGTGTTTAAGGAAAATAAATCTGGCTTTCAGGGTGTTATCAATCAATTGCTCATTTTGCAGTTGTTGCTATCACCCAAGTCTAGGTTTGAAGATGAAATCAGGAGGTCAGGATTTCACAGATATTTCTCTCCATGGACCATTTGTATATATGTGTTTTTTGATTCAAAGATAGATGGCTCGATTTTGAAAACTGTTTAGTGCATAGCAACTGTGAATGATCTCCAGGGGAAGATTTTTAAAGTCCCAAATGGACATAGAGCAGCTGTACCCTTTAGCAACTTCAGGAAAGTTCATTAAGCAAATGGGAAGGACTCTGCCTGGGCAACCTGCTGCCCTGGGTAGGTGCCTTGGCTGTCAGCTACTGTAATTTTTAATGTTGTGGCCAGAATAGTACTTTTGAAGTTAGTGAGGCACGGCTTTGAGCATATTTGAAATTACAAGCATATGATCATTGTAAATGTTTACTCATGTCATAGAAAGGAAAATCCACCTTCTGCAAAGTGAGAGCAGGGCACAGATTAAAAAAACAAGCCTTCTTTTCTCTGACATATCTTACAGGTGCGTTGTCATAGTGCTATTCTTTATCTGACTCCACATCCAGTTAGAAGGAATCTGTTTTAATGGTTGCATTGTATTTTATTCATTTTTTTTTGTCATAGCTTTTAGACCATTTATAGTTTTATTATTACTTCAATCTCTTGGTGAATGCAGTAGCAAGATTTTTTTTTATATTAATAGTGTGACATTAAGCTGGCCTGGCATAAGCCAATGCCAGGTATTTACTGCTCTCTCAAGCAAGGTGCTGCATGTTCGCAGCGGCCTGGTTTGTACATGTCTTAAAGTAGATGTTATACTACAATATCAATGGATACTTGGCTTCAGGTGTCTCTCTTTTTGTCGCAAATGAAATACTGTTCCTTTTGCCGTACAAAAGGATGATGATCTTTTTCTACTGTCCCTTCCCATAACACTGGAATGTAAAACTCTATACCAGCTAACGTATAAAGCGGCTGGCACTGAACAGAAAAGATACAAAAGATTGACTAGAATTCAAACTACCACAAAGTGAAATGAAAATAATCTCCTATCAGAAGCATCTCAGAAGTATAGTTTCTTTTGAACAGTGAAAACTAGCATTTAAATTATGTAACGGACCTGAACAGAACCACAGAGCATGAGAGGGAAATATATAACACTTAGGTCAGCTGAGCTCCTCTGAGCTTTTCTTGTCTAAAAGGAAAGGTGATGGCAGATGAATGCACTCAAATGCTGTAAAAATAATAATGTTTTCTAGTATTTAATGCCTTTCACTGGAAGATTCTTAAGTGTTTTTCTCTAAATAGTAATTATACATTGCAACTAATTGTAATGTCCCATTAAAGGAGGCTTGATTATGTCCCTTTCTAAATGCTAGGAACAGAATTCTGTGCTTATTTATCCCAGGTTAGAAATACGGTGAATGGTAAATCTAGGAATAAAATCAAGGTGTTGTAGTAGAGCAATTGAACGTTTGCCCTCTGATATGTGAAAACAGATAAATTAATTTTATTTCCCTTCAGGTTCAAACATTAAAAATGTCACAAGCTGCCTGATCTTAGATTTATCTTGTCATTTCCCAAAAGGGCTGGTTCCCTTCCTGGTAGGGGAGTGCTTGCACTGGGCTGCTCTTCTGCCCTTTCCTGCCTGAGAGGTGGTTGTCATTTTGCAGAAGCCTAAATCTTCCAAAGAAAAGTCATGTGTAAATTCACTTGAATGTATAAATCAGTGAGTTTGAAAAATGGCTGTAATCTGGGTACCTGGTACCTTTAAAAATCATTAAATCATTAAATTCATATAATAGGCAAAAAGAAATAAGACCGTAATTAATTAGAAGTGAGGAAACTAAGTGGTTTTTTTCACCTCTGATTTTTAACAGGTGAGTTTAATGTAAGATCAATTATGTTGGCTAGCGTCAGCTTTACTTTAGGAAGGTAATATGTGCAGTTCTCAACAGGGTCTTCTACAGCATCTCAACCATGACCATCAATACCCTTTGATTCCAGTAGCGCATCTGTTTGAAGCAAAAAATGCCAATCATGCTGTCCTGTGCACTGATGTATGAGAAAATCAATAACACTGGAATTTAGTCATCAAGGCATGTTACAAGTTAGTAAACAAACATTAATTAACCTTTAAAAATAAGTATGAAAAAAGTAATATTGTTCCTGTTTCCCAGCTTGTGATAACTGGAATATAGGAAGATAGGCATGGCTGGGTTTTTCAAAAATTGCAAGAGTCCAGTTGAGTATGAAGCAAAGGCAAGTCCTTAAATCCTGGAGTGCAATTGTGTGTAAGACATTGCTAGAAAACCTCAGATAATCTCTAAAAGCTTCTAGCTTTCCCACTCACACTTGACACAGCAGTGACAGTGGAGCAAAAGTCGTAGATGGGTGCAGAGCCAGCGCTTCGGCTTTCCTGTGCTTGATGCAACACCTGATGTTAGCTAGTGGGCTGCACTTGATGCAGTGCACTTTAAAGGAGGTTTTGCTGATAAGGAGAAGAGGGTTTAGGTCATTTTACATGTTAACAGTGTGGATTTATGCTGGCGTCCTGTCTGAAAACGTGGTGATATAAATCCTGAAAGAGAAGCTTCATGTGCCCCATTACAATGGATTTTTTTTAAACTGAGGGTGTGGGTGCATCTCCATATGCCTGTGGCAGCATCTGCTCTGGAACTGTGTGAATGGTTTCCTTTTTTCCTAGTATACAAAATCATATGTCCTAGTGACATATTATAGGCTCTTTCATTAGATTTAATTTCTTCTCTTGTTTATTTTATTGCATTGACTTCAGAAAAATACCATGCCATGCTTGTCATTGCCTTAGGGTTTTTTCTATATAAATATTATCTTTCTGATGATTCCGAGAATTCTGAGGAAAAAAATATTGATTTCTCTATGTCAAAAGCCTCTTCTGTATCTCATAAATATTCTTTTTGTCAAGATTTAATAATTCGTTGTCCAAGCCAGTGCTTAAGTGGAATAGATTTATGTTAATACAAACTTTCTTTAGTATTAAGATGATCAATTTTTCAAGTGAGGAAAAAAGGGAAGGTGTCAGGAGCAACAAATGATCAGATGTGCTATGGTTTAGTTGTAACCTTAGGTTTAAACCAGATGATTTTGAGGAAGAGTTCATTGGGTAGATGTTAATTCATACAAGGAAATAGGTACTTTTTGCATAGCTACCTGTAGAGGAAATATGAATGCTCATCAAGGCAACAGCTGTTGAATTAAAATGTTTGCAGGATGGTTTTCCACACTTGTCTTGGATAGCATCCAGAAAACATGAAAATTAAAGTCAGTATTCAAATTTCAATTAAGCCTGAAAAACCCTATCCACTGAGCTTAAAAAGCAGTGGGACAGTTTCCCATGTTGTTTACTGGGCTTTTAGCTCCAGTCACTGGAGCCGTGCACCCGAGGCAGGGATAGATTTTCCGTGGTCTCAAACAGGAGTCCCCTTAATGAGGCAAAAACGTCCCTTCTCCCTATGTAAGAGTAATTAGATTTTAAAGTACTTCATGTATCAATGAAACCACAGCGATCGTAGTTAGAAAATCAGACAAGATACTCGATTTTACTAAGCAGTAAAAGCCAGTTTGGGGACTCAGGAGATAAAGACAACTGGTACAGTATCAATATTTTTGGGCTATTTGTGCCTATTAAAGAAAAGCACTTGATAAATGATGACTGCATGCATATTATAACTTGTATAGGATCACCTCTGATTGAAAAAGTTAAAAAATAAAACCAAACAAAAACAACTGGGTTTGTTGCGTGCTATCACTGACCCACTTATTAATCTATTTTTTCTCAATGGGTGTTCTCCCCAAATGTAGGCTGAGTTTTTTTGCTGACTTTCTAACCATGAAGGATGCAGTTTAGAAATAAATCAGTTCTAATTTAATTACCTGGGCTCTTTTTTTAATTATATGCCTCTACTCATTGAACAACAAATCATGTAAAATCACGAATGGAAAAATAAATTTGCAGAATATTTTTATTTGTGGCTCTGGTGAGTCATTATGTTATGAAATCACACCTCATCCAGGAACTGAGCTGGGAAGGTAAACTAGAATGTAGACACTTTGTTACATGTGTATTGATGTTTTTATTTTAATATGACTCAAAGTTTGACTTGCTGCCTGACGAAATAGGAGAGTTATATTTCTTTCCACAGCAAAGTTTCAGACCAATGAGCCTTCTGGCAGGATGATCAGTTGAGTTTCAATGATGGCTGTACAGATTGCCAGATTATATTGTACATAATTAGCATATGTTGTTCAGAATTCTTCTTGGCTATACCAGTGAGAAGCCAGAAGCACTCTCCTGAGATCAATGCATTTTCTCTGCTATTTACACTGCTGAAATCACAGTTTAGCTCATTCTGTGTTTTTCTAATATGTTGTACACAACTGTGAATATGTATTTGATTATAATAGATATGTGATTAAATTTCAGCTTTGTTCACTTCACCTGCTTTTGCTCACTATATCTCTACTGAGATTTATTCCATCGTTCAAAACTCTTCAACTGCTTCAGATAGCTGCCAGAACAGCAAACAACAAACAAAATCCCCTCTGCCAAGACCTTGATTCTTTTTCCTCCTACGAACAGGTTTCATCTCTGCCACTGTGGCAGATCTATACATCGGATATTTCCATTCTCTGTAACAAGAGAAATAGAGGCTCACAGCCAAAGTATAAGAAACACATAGGTCTTCAAATACTAACCTTAAAATAGTGGTCTTTTTACATAACAGATTAAGTATAATTTCCTGTATTTCATGCACAGTGGCTTGTTTTCCGAGAGGAAAATTTTAAATTATTCTGATAATTTTAACCACATTGGTGTCTCTTAAAAGAGAATTTCTGTAGCATGTGTGGTGGTCCTGGACTGTCCTACTGATGTGCAGAGGGATTGCCCAGCATGAATCTCAGCTTTGTGATTAGTGAGCACCTCTGCAATCCTAATCACCAAGTAGCTCTAAAACAATAAATACAACCTTGCCAGCATCAGTGTCCTGTCTTTATACGTGAGAGGCAAGCTCTTGAGGTAAATCAGCACTTTTGCTTTAATGCCTGTTGACATGAGCCAAAGTTATCTTTCTGCAATTTTTACTTTAGTTCCACCCAGTTTTTTGAAGTGAGCCTGTGTTTATGCCATCTTCTCTCCCTGTTTAAAGCGGAAAAGTACAAGATACCTTTTTTGAAAAAGAAGGGCAGAATACAGTCATGGAACTTGCTTCTCTGTAGTGCCCTGAATTTTCAGGACATAGTTTTCTTTTTTGTTGGGAACAGTGTGCCAGCCACTGACTGGATCAATAAAAATTGATTTTTGAATAGTGAGTAGAAGCAAACAATTGCATAAAAGGGGAAATAATCTTCTGCTGAAAGCAATTTTATAAAACACATTTTACCAGTTACTGATGGCTGTGTGGAGATAAAAAGTAAAACAGGGCATTTATGGCCTGGGTAGAGTGGGGGGAAATTAAATGAGGTTTTAATTCTGATTTGTGATATTTTCATGGCTGATATAGAACAAAGTATGTAATTTTATTCTAAGCAGGGTGGTTCTGTGCTTTTTTTTAATCTTTGCTGGTTTATTTCTGTTTAGTTGTGAGAGAAGTGTGCTAAGTAGACCCAGAAGGGCTTTCAAAGGATAGATTGCTATTGCTTTCGGTTGTACCAAAAGGTTAATTACGGAGGTTGGGAAAATGATGCTGCTTTAATGATAAGGGACTAATATACAGAAATGACTAAGTGAGCTAGTTTTCAGGGTCATCTTAATTTTAAAATAAATGACAAAACATCAGGCTCCTTGATCGTTCTGAGCATTAAACATGAAAGGTCCGACATGCATGAGAAGTACCTAATGACCAGAAAATCTAGGATAGGTAACAGAGGAGGAGAGCAACCAAGAAATAATTCATTGCAATTTCTATGTAACTCAGTATTTCTCAAAACTAATAAAAAAAGTACAAAACCAAAGTTGTAGAAATTTTGCCAGAATTTATAGACTGTTAAATGAAACAGAATTTATTCTGCTCTTCATGGATGTTATTCTGCCATTCAAATCAATTAGGTATAATTCATAGGAGAAAACTATTTGGATTTTCTTGTTGACATACTAAAACTGATCTATCATCACCATTTCTGCTCTAATGCTGGTCCTATAATACAAGTTTTCAAATAGAAAATAGGCATTTCACCCCATTTTTGCACTAAGTGACTGAAAAAGGGAAAGATCTATTCAAGGTTTGTGCAACACTTCTTTGCCAGGAACATGAAGACCTGTAAATTACAGCATTTATTAGAAAATACAAGAAAGACTATACCTGTCAAATTAAGAATGATTGCTTAAGAGCATCATCCTTGAAAAGCGTTGTGACCAATTGTGGATAAACTCTATAGGTACCAGAAATTCACATTCTGCTTAAATAAGTGCTCTTACATGAATTCATTGAGTCCAATGAAAATTTATCCAGGCTAGCGAACCTCTAAGAAATCTCGCAATAACCAATTGTCTTCTGAGGTTATCTCAGCCAGGTGCCCTTGAGGATCACCTCTGTGAGCAGCAGTAAATACGGGTTGTTGGGATCCAGGGCCGTCCTGCCTTAGGAACAGTTGAGGCTCCGATCACAGAATCACAGAATGTTAGGGGTTGAAAGGGACCTCAAAAGATCAAGTCCAACCCCCCTGCCAGAACAGAATCCCCTAGACTAGGTCACACAGGAATCTGATGCTGAGTCTGTCCTGACAGAATGTCACAGCAGAGTGAAATCCTCTAGGGCTTAGATGCAATTTATTTTTTAATATCTTCTGTATGTATTACTTTAAGGGTTTGGACTGCTGTCATTATTTCAAGTCATCTGAGTTATGTTTGAGGACCAAGCTAATGCAGCCCAAGCTATGAGGAGTTTTGAGTTTTCATGTTCCACTCTGTCTTCGGAGTTGCAAGAATTTGCATTGAACTTTGAAGACAGATTTGTTTTAGTCCTATTCCACCATACAGTTTACTGCCTTGGATGAATTGAAAAGCATCCTACATCTGCCTACTGTGCAAACAGCGTATCTGTGGGAAATGACCAAGTGACAGTCTTATCAGTATTTCTAAGATACTTCATTTGGGTTTAATTCTTCAAAATGCAACACCCTAGTATTTAAAAAGTTTATAATCCTAGCATGTTGCTTTTGCAGCCAATGAAAACATCTATTCAAGTAATTCAGAACTGCTAGCATGGTAGAAATCAGCGAAGGTAGATGTTTGGAAGTTATTGCATTGATTTATAATTCATAAAATTAATGAGTTTTATATAGAGGTTAATATCTTGAGATACTTGGAACGAAAACAGTTATTAGAAACATTATTAACATTGAAATGAAGAAAGATTTCACTTTTCATATTCATTTCTTGTACAAGTTTTTTGCAGTTTTGAAATGCCTTCGTCTTACAAATTGTGACGATGCAGGAACAATAATTGTGGGAATTTAGTGGTACCGGGGGCTGTGGTGAAATGTGGGAACTCAGCAAAGCGTTACCAATGTGAATTATTAATATTTGCATATTTGAATTCTGTTTGTTCTTTTATTAATTCTTTGATATTAGTGAAAAAAGCAGTATTTTTCCAGTGTCTGAGAACACTTGGAGTGTGTCTGTGTTAGGTTTTACTTCAGTTCAGCAGAGGCCCTTGCTGCGTGGCATCACTCTACTTCCTAGGGCAGGCACAGCCTGAGCATTCAGCTGTAGCAGATCACAGGGAGTTGTAGCTATTCTTTAAAGTTGCCTGTGTATTAAATAAATAGATTTGTTTGTGAGCTTTTGCACTTCTGTGGTTTCTTTTCCTGTCTTTTTGGTAAGAGTTACATGACTTATTCACCAAATTACATAGAACGCTGGCTACCATAATCTGCAACTAAAGAGCAAAACTGTTGCTTATTCCAAAGAGTCATTACTGAGATCTTGGCAGAGGCAAAATGTTGGGATGATGTGGAGTTAAAACAAAATACCGTTGGTTGGTAACATAATGTGGGAAAGCTGGTCAGAGAAGCTGATGCTCATGGTGATGAGAGCAAGAGCTGTAGCTGCGGGAAGGGTCTGGTTGATGGCTAGAAAAGGACCGTTGCAAAGTAAAATAGGTGGCATTGCAAAATGAGGTAAGAAAATGAAAGCAAGCCAAAGATCTGAAGGTGAAAAGTGTCTAGCAGGAAAACACTGTGCTGGGCAATGGGTTTAGTAGTTTGTGAGTTTGTAGTTTATCCAAGAGAATCTTGGATGCTGAGAGCATTGAAAATTGGAATTGTGGATACTGAGAATCTAGAAAATTATGGGAATGAAAAAGACTGAAAGGAGGCATTGGGAGGAAAAGTGGTTTGATGGGACTGTGTTTGCAGGGAGTAGATCAAGCTAATGCATTGGTGTAGACTCCCCAGTGCTTGAGGTTTGCTTGGAAGAGTAAGTACAGAATATTTCTGTGCTCCAGAAATGTCTTGGACGTTAGAGACCTCTGGCTCAGGCTGGATAAACTTTCTGGTAGACCAAATTTCACTTAATTTGTACATTTTTGCAGATGTAAAAATTTAGTGTATAGTAGTGTATATAAAAACAATGTGTATTTTATTGCAATACCTCCCCCAGTAAATCTAAAATATATGCAGTTGGTGGTGTTTATTCTGAACCATGTAGTTCTGTTATGACAAAAAGCTCCGTTTGCTTTTGTTTCATATAAATACAGGAAATGTTTTTATTTACTGTAGTTATTCCTGACTAGCATATGTTAGTTTGCAGCATATGCAGCAGATATAGATTTAAGAGTTAACCAGGATGTTAGTGTAATTCCTGTTGAGCATTTAGCCATTAACTTCATGCAAGTAAAACCATTGAGTTGCTTAGTTAATGACTTATTTGTTTGTATGGAAAATCAATTAGCATCGCCCCTGTGGTTTCCTTACCTTTTCCCTTCAAGGATTCTCACCAGGAGAGGTACTGACACAGTGGGATTTTGGCACCCACAAAGTCTCTGGTTTTGCAGAGAGCTCCCATGGTGCAGCAGAGACGTGCCAAGTCAGTGGATCAGAGCAGGCAAGGAGCTGTAGAGTGAGACTTCAGGGCCTTCAAGCTTATTCTTAATGCTAATAATTACATTAATAAATACCAGCCTCAGATATTGATCACATTAATGGAAAGGGAAACATCATAGTTTTATTTGAATAGTTGCTGGCTCAAAAAGGCTCAGTTCCAGCCTGGGCTGTATGAGCACTTGAAATTGTTTTTTGTGTTCAGTTTTTTTTTTTTTTTTCTCCTTATGTTAGGGGATGGATGTCCTTTAGGACATGAAGTCATGTATGCGCCAGGGAGGAATGTGCTGGAATAGCACCGTATACATGCAGGGATGGAGGCGAGAGGCGCTGAGCACATCTCTCTCATTTGCTGCCAATTCAGCTGGTTCTGAGCCATGGTGGTTCCAGGTCTGGGTCTCCTCGGAGCAGGAGCAGCCAAGAGCCAGTGCTTCCAAGCTGTTTACTGGGTGTTTCTGCTTTGAAGCAGGCATACGTTCTCTCAGGAATCTCTCTTGAAGCCTCCAGCAGTTTTTGCACTGGTGACTGTGCCTAAATCGGCCCAGAATTACAGAGGGGTCTGTATGCGCTTGTTACATGGAGATAAATCAGTCTTTTTTTCATAGAAAGTCAATTGTATTGCCATTTATCTGCCTGCATGTGGTTATTGATAGGAATCTTTCCAGTCCAGGAAAGCAGGCGATGGGCAGTGAACCCCACACCTTTCTCCTGGCCTTAAGCTACTGGATCGGGACCAGCATCAGGGAACGGGGCTCTTGACAGCAACACGTGCATATAGCTACCAAATCCTCAGTTAAAACCAAATGGCAGTGACATCACAAGTGAGATATGTGCTATTAATAACATTATTTTGATACAGCACGTGAAGGAGTGACACACAGCTTGGGTGAATAAAGCACAGCCGAAGCACCCACAAGGGCAGCCTCTGTCTGTTGCAGTGAGCCCCCTTGGCCATGTCTTTTTGTTTCCATAGACGTTCAAGAATACTAGATTTTTTAATTCCAGATTTCCCTAAAGAATTCCTGCAAATAATAAAGGAAACTGTAAATAAAATAGCAATACCTGATCTTCTAAATTTTTTTTATTTTTAATCATTGGTATTGTGGAGCTTCTTAAAGACTAGGAGATATTTTGACAGTTCTATTTACGTTATTTGGAGTCTAAATCTTTAATTTTCTTCTTGTAGAAACAGAGAGAGAACATTTATTTTTAAGGTGGCAGCTATTGAGTCAATCTTCTTTAGATAGTTTTTGTTAAATTTGATGACTTGGAAGGAAACTGAAAAATAAGGAGTATTTAAACCTGATTGGAAATACTACACCTCCCAGTGAATATTGATTTATTCCAATAACTGTGCGCAATTTTGAAACAAAAAATTTAAAGGCAAAGACATTATTATGTCATGAGTCATTTCACAGTTTATTAACCCATGCTGCTCAGCAAAGGCAGAGGAAATACCAGGTCCCCACTGAGTAGAGTTTGATCATTGTGTTGGGTGTTGATGAACTGAAACAGTGACATTCAGCAAACAGGTTTTAAGGCTTTTGTGGCAGATAAGAAATGGAGAGTAAATATTCCTAGTGGACTGTATAAGCTTATCCCATCAGTGTCTCTGATTGCCTCAGTCAATCATAACCCCCCTGAGACAGTGCTAGAATTGGCCTTGTGTTGTGCAGGCTCATTGACTTTTATTGGGTGATGTATTTTGTCCTCTGCAGGAAGAAGACAGTGGGGCAACCATGGTCTTTGCGATCAACTTGTTCTTAATTGCAAGGAAGGGATTTTGTCAGAGAGGAAATCGGGACAGGCTCTTGGTAAAGGAGGAGATACTCTACTATTTTAGGAGGCAGCCTGAAATCTAATTAATTAATTACATTTTTACAATGCTCCACACATCCTTTCAGTTGTTTCATCTGTGCTCAGGGTGTCACAAAGTAATTTTTTCTCCTTGCCTCAGTTTTCACCTCTACAGCTCCATAAGAACCTGACACGTACAAAAGACAGCCAGAGTAAGACTTTATTCTGCAGTCTGCCCTGATGGGAGTACGTGCACAGTGCCCATTAGAGTGAAGGGATTTCAGCACAGGAGCACTGGTCTACTTGAACACAGCTGGAAAAACTGGAGCTTAAAAATATTATTTCAGAATAGCAACTGTGAAGCTGGTAACTCTGCCAGAAGTGCTGACAGTATCTTCTTATGCATGTTTTTAATATGCACAGCAATACATGTATAAAAAACAGTTAAAATTATAGAGTATTATATTACCATTACAAGAAAGGGCCATAATCACAGAGCACAGAATCTCTCTAGGAAAAATTCAGAGTCATAGACATTCCAGAAGACAAATAGGTTATGTCACTAATTTTTATTTAAACTGTGGAGATCGTGGGGCTGCAAATAGGTGAAGAAATAAGAAATTTTGGATGTACTTGAAAGGCAGAGATTGGAATAAGTGCTCAAGATTCAGAGTGAATCTGTCATTTTGATTGCAAGACCAAGGGGAGCTGGTGGGCTGAGGTAGAGGGGAAGTCCTTTTTCAAGCGCTCTGTAAGAAGATATTTTCTTTGTGGTGTTTATTACAGAAAAGAGAGGTTATGCTCATAAATAAGTACATTTCACAATAAAAATACCCAATTCTATGTTACGAGCCTCTATGCCAAACAGGAGATAGACCTGTGAGTCCTGCTGGCAAAAGGATAACACATTTCCATTTAATGGAAATTAAATGATGTCACATGTAAGAACTTGGGTGCAGTTGGCCAAGAAAAGTAGGTGTAGCAAAACATAATCATTAAAGGCCTTAAATCACTGTGGTCAGATCTCTTTAGAGGGGAACAGTTCCTCAGCTGGTTGGATGTCATCCCTGGTGAGCAATAACCAAGTAAGCACAAATTGAACCCAGGGAGAATTTTGTAAGTGTTCCCAGTTAATTAAGATATTACTAGTTCAGCAAAAATAATCAAAACATTTAAAAAATTTGAATGAATGTAGTTACGATTAGCATGTTTTAATGTATTCGTTCTTTGATCATTTATCTCCTGGTCAGCATTGCTTTCTAATGCATTAAAAATGGAAGAAATGTGGAGTGCTACTGGAAGAAGTGTGGTTGTGAACTTCTCCAGGAGAGGTGCAGGACTGATGCTCTTGGTCACCAATCACACCTACACTCTGATGCTTTAACTGAAAGCACTTGCAATTAAAAAATGAATCCAGGTGCAGGATTGTAGCAGGTCTGGCAGCAGGTGAAAAGACTTACTGCTTGAGTTGCGGGAAGAAAATCTTATTTCTGTTTGCTCTCTTACCTTTCAGATGATTTTAGAAAGGCTGAAATGTGTAGCTCAAAGGAAAAATATTCTGCCTGAAGCTCAGAAAAAAAAGGCAGGCCTGTTCCTTTTTCATCTTACTACAATTAGAATACAACTCTAAACCATGTATTTCAAATATTGTTTATGAACTCGCAGGTCTGTGTAAAATTTTAAAAATTAAAATCCCTTTAGGAAGTAGTGACCTTGTAGAGCTTAAATTACTCATAAAATCCTGAAGGCTGAATTAGTTAGGAATACTGATGAACTAGATAAAAACTAAGTGGGGAAAAAAAAAAAGTACAAGCTGTTCCTCCCCATCTGTCCAAAGGGCTTGAAGAAAAACCTGACTTCTTGCTGAACTATCTGTGTATGGTGTTCCTTCTAGTTTGCTTCTTATTGTATTTATGATTGGACACCAGCAGCTTTAGTGAACGACTCACGCAGTAGCTTAGCTTGGAGTGATGAACTAAGTGTCTCTTGTGACTGAGATCGATGCTGTCAGCAGGATGGACCAGCACGTGCCGGTGGGGAGGGATGAAGGTAAAACGGCACTTACACAACAGAAACATTTCTTGCAAACTGTAGGTCGAAACTGGGTTACAGAAGTGGATCCGTCCTGTTGAGCACTGGCGAAGTGCTGGTGTTAGGGCTCGCTGGTGTTTAGTTGTTTTCTTTGTAGAATTCGAGTCTAGGTGAAAGGGGAGATGCTGAATGATCAGTGGGCTGGAACACCCCTCCTGTAAGGCCTGGCTGAGAGAGTTGGGGTTGTTCAGACTGGAGAAGGCTCTGGGGAGACTGGTTGGAGCCTTTCAGCACTTAAAGGGGGCATACAGGAAAGACGTGGACAGACTTTTAAGGAAGGCTTGCTGCGACAGGAAAAGGGGAGATGGTTTTAAACTAAAAAAGGAGAGGTTTAGACTAGACAGAAGGAAGAAATTTTTTGCTGTAAGGAACAGGTTGCCCAGAGAGGTGGTAGATGTCCCATCCCTGTAAATATTCCAGGTCAGATTGGACAAGGCTCTAAGCAACCTGATCTAGTTGAAGATATCCCTGCTCATTGCAGGGGGGTTGGGACTAGATGACCTTTAAAGGTCCCTTCCAACCCAAACCATTCTATGTTTCTATGAATGCCAAGACTTGCAAACTCCGATCTCCCAGCAGAGCTAAAATAATGTTAAATCTACTTGTCTGTGTGTTGCAGACTCAACACTGTTAGTAGTAATAGGGTTGTTGTCTTATCTCAGCTGGTGGTGGTCTGCTGCGGTGAGAAAGGTCTCACTCCACTCTTCTTCTCTACCTTTGTGTCAAAGGTGATGCTCCTGAGGAAATTTTTGGTGACAGTAGAAAAGTTCCTAGTGGCCTCTGTTTGTCAAATGTTATAGATGTTTAATTAAATGGTAAATAAGAGATGCTATGGAAGGAAGGCTATAAAGAGAGAGATCTTGGCCAAAACACCATGCTGCAGAATGGTCTATAAATTAACATGGTAGTTAACTCAAACACCAGCAGAAGCAAAGACGCTTACATTGGCCATTATGGAGCTCTTAGGAGTTTTTACAGCAGGCTGAACTTTCTGCCAGTTAATTTTTATGTTGTTTTTAAACTTGATCATCTTCACTGCTGTTGTCTAAATGCCATTAATTTAGAGAACTGTCAATCAAAGCTGATTATTGGTATGCAGGGGTTGTGGTATGCTGCATGCAGAGCAGAATTCGTTGACAGTGGAGATGCTTTAGTCCGTTTTGCTGGATGTGTACAGGATGGAGATCAAATATGACAGTGAATGTATCAAAATGATGAAGAATCTCACAAAGCACACAATGGATTTTAAATAGTACTTTGAAGTTGGAGTTTAAAAATTCCATTATTTAATGTTTTAACCATAAAAAAAAAAAAGTACTTCCTGAAGACTAAGTAGCAGTGACATGATGGAGTCAGCTTTTAGGTTTTTCATTCAGATACAAACCAGAAGTTGCCAAATTAAGAGTTTAAATCTCATATGGACAGAATTGTTGTTCCAGTAGTGCAAAAATAACAATGAAATATCTGTAAGAATGCTCATTAGAGTAATAGGGAATATAATGCTCTGTAGAAAATGCCAAGTATAAGATTATTCTACTAGTTGAAAACTTTTACTTGCTTTATAAGATATCTGCTAAATGACTAAGCCAACTTGATTACAAGTTAGGTCTGTTGACTTTCTGCTCTTTGTTATAGGTAGTGTCAGATTTGTACGCAAAACAGAGCAAGAAACAGTAATGAAACTGATACAACCAGCAAAACATCTCAATAATATACAAAATGTCACTTAGGAAACTCTTTGATGTTTATGGAAACAGGGCATTAGCTTTATTTGTCAGTTCTTTCCATTTGCATTTCTGTGCTCTTTGCTTCCTGAGGAAATCTTTTTCCATTTAATTAGAAAAGCTAAGATACATACTTGTTAACAGGCTTATTTTGCAGTGCCATGCCAAAGGTTCTTTGCACGTCTGTAGAGAGTTTCATATTGTTTCTATGAAGCGCTTCACAGTAGTGGTTATTGCTGCCTTTGTGCCACTGTCTCCATTATAGCCGCTGTTGACTTCCATGCTTTTTGCTCTTAATTAGGGTTTAAAAAGACCCTCTCTCACCTGCCTCACCAGCTCATGCACCCACAGATGTGTATGTAATGATACCAATTCTGGATGTTGTTAAACTTGTGACTTTCAAAAATCTGAAAACTTCAGTCTAGTACATACCAGACTTTTATAGTACATTTTATAAAATTTGGGATATAATCCCATGAAAGCAGAGTCTTTCAAAATTTTCTAAAATTTTAAGTGCACTGAAGATGATCGCTATTGCCTTTATTAATTTTTAGAACCATGTTAAAAAAAGGGTGAAATATCATGAGACATTAATTTCTGTTGTACACAATACATACAATAGGAATGTTCTAATTTGAAATTTTTTACAAATGAATCTAAGTTTTACAAACTTTCCTTTGTGTATGGACTTTCTATACCAAATCATACCGTGTTTGTGATATGATTTTTCATGCAAAGTAACTTTTTTGACAGTTTGCATATCCTCCTAAAAAGTACTTTCTTTTTTATACAACTAGATTATTTACCAATATTTTGAAAGTCATTATAAAAAAAAATTATTCCATCCATCAAGAAGGATTAGAGAAGCTAGAGACTAACAATGACAGAGACAAAATTACATTCTCCTTGAAAAAGAGTTTGTGAATGAAATTGAGTCCTGGACTTCAGTCAGCTTGTGGATTAGTTCTCCAAAAAATACCAGATCATTGACTGATGTAGTATTTCAATATCCATGGACAAATCCTGTATTGTAATATATGTGCAGAGTGTCTCAGCCTGAGAAAGGTGCCCCATGTAATTCACAGTATTCCACCTAAGAAAGGACTAACGCTCAAAGAGAACAAAAATCTTCATTATCACAAGCCTGATAGCCAGCAATAATTATTCTTAATACCAAACACTTTCTGCCAAGCTCATTTGTTACTTTAATCACCATACTAAAAACAATAGCAGTATAATCCCCAAAAGGTAACTTTCAAATTGTACAGATTTCCAAGTGCCAGCAAAATACAGCTGGGAATTTACTTACTTTGAGTGTTTTCTAATAGCAGAAGATGACTGAATTGTTAGAATGGAAACATTTAGCAGCAATAATTTGATTTCAACAAAGTGGTAGATGGAATTGAGAGAGAATTGATTGTTTTCTGGCAGCTTACTCACAGGTTTCCACAGATCAGCAGAAGAGCTGCTGGCTACTGGGAGCCCAGGCAGTCGCCCAGCATCACTCTTGTGTTCTCTAGCTGCCTTCTTCTCTGTGGAGGTGCTCAGGGAAGGGAATAATTCTTCAGATTTAGACAACAGGGTGATTTATTATCAGAGTTTGTCTTCCAACAAAAAAAAATGACAACTTGCCAACTTGTCTGAGTTTTCCTAAAAGTTGTTTGTACTTGCCATGCTGAGGGTTTTCAGAACAGCCGCTTTCCAGTTTAGGACTGGAGGAGGCAGCCTGCGCGTGATTTGCTCTAGCAGCATCCAGTCCAGCTCCTCCATACAGGACTTCTAGGCAAAATTAATGTGCAGATGTAAATTAAGATGAACAGATTTCTCTTTTGTGTAATCCCTGACACTTTCAACATGGGGTATTTAGACTATACGTATAAGCTTGGAACCAGTTTAACTCTTTAATTATATGTTTTATGTAATAGCAAGTTACTAAAGTCTACAGACGTAATGTACACAGAGCAGTATATTGTCCTCATCCTCTCTTATATTCCCTTCTGAAAAACAACACCTGCAAGTAACTTATTTATAGGCAAAATCCTTCTGTTTTCCAGGATTTGTTGCAAAATAAAAGTTGACTATTTTATTTCATCCCTTTATTTGGTTGCCACCTTTTCATAATCTTAAAGCAGTGATGTATGCTGCTGTGCTTGCAAATTTTTTTGTAGTGATCTATGGTACCTATGTTCCCACTAAAAGTCCTTCCATTTGGTGCAGGAAGGGAGGTCTCTGCCCCTGGAAACAGCTGCAATAGGAGGCCTGGATTTTCAGATCTTTGAGTCATAGGGTAATAGTTTGTATTTTAAAGCACAATACACATTGATAGTACTTTTTGAGTGGTAAAGAACTTACCATCCATACTGAATGCCCTGGAATATGATAAATGATGAAAAACTACTTAAGCATCAGAAGTGTCAAAAAAAAAAAACAAAAAACCCACCAAAAAACCCCCCCTCATTGTATCGCAAATAATTTTACTCCACAGCTGAAAGCTACTCCAAAAGCATACTTATGGATAACTAAGAGTGGAATAGTTGAATTTACTTCTCTAAGGCCCCTTGCACCATGCACTGAAGCAGCTGAGGCTCACATTTTGGAGACCTGTGATTTGGGCTCGATTCTTGGTCCTCTGCCTATGCAGCAGCTTGGGCTTGATATCATTCTGTCTAAACCTGAACACCTGCAAACTTTCACGATTTCACAAGCAAAGGCTGGGCGTTCAGTTCCATGATTGCAGGTTTTTTCCTCTGTCGATTTTAAATAAAAACGTGTTACTTGTCAGTGCGATTGGCAGGCGGCCGTGTGAGGTGCTATTAGTGAGATTTGTGGAGACTTGTGGTGTTCGATGCAGTCCTCTTGCGTAGCCTCAGCCAGCCTGTAGGAAAGATGCTTGCACATCGTTAACACACTGGTAGCTATAGAGAGAGGTTTAGGAGGCTGTTTTGCAGCCTGGAGGAGTTGTTGTGTTCTACATAAAAAGCTAATGTAGCCTTCCTTTAGAAATAGCAGCTGGAAGTCACACTGCAGCAGGTAGGACATGCTGTACTTGAACTGGTTTTGCAGCACCCAAGAAAAAATAAACAGAGCATCTATGCTTAGACTTGGGGCTGCAGCCGCAGGAAAGAATATTATAGGGCTCGAGTTCATGGAATGTCAAACTGCGCGGAGAGAAATGTCAAGGGGACATTTGTGTCCCAATCCACCGAGGACTTAGCAGAAAAGCCACCAAACAATCTTAACTACATTCAGTCACCACCACCTCTGCTGGCTCAGGCTGTGTGAGTTTATCCTATGTTGGATGCTATTTCAGAAGGAAGTCCTGGAAAGTTTTTCCTATGAGGCAATGCTGAAACATCCCAATATTTTTGGAAATGCTTCTAGATTTTGATTGGAAATGATAATTAACTGGTTTAGTTTGCATTTACAAAATGATATAACACAAGGACAGGTTTGATTTAAAATAAATTATTTGGACCCACTGAATTTTTTTTTTAGACTGTAAATTTTTGCACATTTTGAAGATTTAGGGCTTGTCCAGAATTGGAACAAAATTAAGGCGTCAAATTTCTGTTTTATAGGATTTTAGTTCTGTGCTTCATCTCTGAGTATAAATTATACTATGCTGAATTGAAATGATGCCCCCCTTCCCCTCAGCAAGTTAATGAAACACTTTCAGCATTTTATATTTGTAACATTTTCCTGAATATGCTATGCAAACTGAGAGGTTTTTGATCAAGAAGAAGAAAAATCATTGGTCACGTCTGAATTGCATATACACTTGTAGCATTTAGTCAGAATTACTACTTAATTGAAAAAGCAAAAGTATAAGAGATTGTGCATCTAACAACATTTCAGAACCTTTCTGTATTTGAAGAGAATCAACAGTCTGCTTTATCAAGCAATATAGTGTTTTAATTCTGGCCACTCTTCCAATCCCTACTGTCACAAATTAATAATGATTGATAAATGGGAGGACACATGATGAGTCATTAACAGTGGCAACAGACCCTATTATGTATAGCATGTATATGCTATGCGCATAAAATATATAAACCAGAATGCATGTATAAAAATGCGTGATTGTAATCCTGTATATGTAAGGATGTACCGAATCCACTCCATCAGGAAAAGAATGACCTTCTGTGGTACCAAACAAATGACAAAATCTTTTCTAGTTAGAACAAGTGTATAGATCATATTCTTGGAGCACTCATAAAAGTCATAGTTACTGTCAATTTGAGAAATTTTAGCTCAGTACTCCTGTTTCCTCTTTCACTGTCACAGTAGAAAAGATATCTGTCTTTTCGGAAAGACAAGACATACTCCTGGATCCTACCTTGACAAATGACACTTTCCTGACTTTAATAGATAGCTCCAGGAAGGGTCTCTCTGAAGACAAGCAAGTGTTTACATTTGCCATTGAACGGGGGAGTATTGTGTGTTTTGCTTGGCCTCTTCAGGTAATGTGGGTAAAAATTGCCTTTTGACATATTTATCCTATATGTTTCTCTTGTGCTAAGGAGCAGCCTGAAATTTGCTGCTTTTGTTTTCCTAAATGCTTCAGTTTCACAACAGTAGGTACTGAATATCTTGGGGAACTGGATTCATGCATTATTGCGTGTTGTACGAGTGCCTTGCTGCATTAAGTGGAAAAAAGGCATTCTTGCAACTTTTCACTAAAGAAGGACAAAATATATCCTTCCTTATTCATTAGACCTTTTCAGGCTGTGACCGTTGTCACAGCAGAGATGACAGGAGGCCATCTTTCAGAGCAATGAACATGTCAGCTCGTCCTCTCCTCAGCTGTCACCGTATCATTATGCATATGGTGTGGGGGGGGGAAGGTGCAATTTGATTGAAACATGGATTTGTGCAGACATGGGGATCATGGCTCAACAGACGTAATCCTTACATCTGAAATGGGAATGAAAATACGGATCAGCCTTTATTAAAGTTTGCACAGCTGCCTCTTACCGCTGACATGGTGGGTGAGAGAGGTTCTGCTTCTTCAGCTTTTCCTGCACGAAATTCTTCATTTCTCATGGCATTCACTCTTTGGTCACCCACAAAATAAGCTTCTTTATTTTTAATAAGACTACAACCACATCTTACAGTGTTTGTAATAATAGATACAGCTCCTAGTCCTAACCCTCACAGACTGAAGTAGTAGTATCTGGTGAAGACTCTGAGTAGCTTCTTGCCTGTCTGAACCTTTGTAAAGCAAAGCTTTAAATCAGTAATGGTTGGAGGAAGAGTTGGTCTCTAAGGGGAAGGCTGTGTTGCAGCAGGTCCTTCAGTGAACAGCTGAATTTTAAGAGTCTTGATAAGCACAGTTCATATATTGCAAATGTTATTTTTTGTGTAAATAATACAAAACAGCTATACAAATACCTTAAATTAAAATCACAGTTGCAGTTAGAAAACTCTGTTTTTCTTACAATGCGCTACCTACTACTTTGACCCAGACTATTTATGTAGCTTTTTAGTTTATATAGCTGTCTAGAGGGAATACAGACATCCCATGCAGATTTCAGAACTGCCTGGTATCAGAAGTGACATTGAAAGCCATTATATTTTCAGTCTATTTTAGAAGGGATTCTTGATGCAGCAAGATCATACATGAATATACTGTCATTAAGTTATTAGAGAACATGATGATAATGTGACAGGAAAAAAAAAGTCAAAATATTGATCTGTGTAGAAAATAAACTGTTGAAGGGAAGTAAATCAGATGTAATGTCTGTGATGGCCACATCCAAGCATTTGACAATGTGATATATGAAGAGGAAACGGTATCTGGAGGAAGGGCAGAGGGAAGAAAGAACTGGAAGGATTTTAGAAAATATTTACAGATTATGCTTTTAGTATGGTAAAACAGAAACAAATCAAAACTCTTGACTCCTGAAATTCACAAAATGCATTTAGTCTCTTTGGAGATTCACTAGTGATAAAAAAGCTTGTTAGAGGACTCAAGAGCTATCTGAGAAGAAGAAAAAAAGTGATTCAGTGTCCCGGCCTAAACTTGATCTCATTTACTCTAGTTATTGCAAATTAGTGGAAACTAGTTTAAGTCTTTCTGCAGAGGTGCAGACTATATAGAGTTGGGAGGGAAACATGAACTCCAGTGTCAGCCATCTGTATGGTGCTTTTTGTTGAGGCCCTGAAAAAACCCCATACTTGGTACTTTTTGAACTTACATAATGTGTTTCAATCCCAATTGCTCTAGCTATCTATTAACCTATATACGTCTACACTGGGAAAAATAGTGAAAATCTAAGATGCCATTTGCTATTTCAGTCTGTCCTTGAAACTTCAAGTAAATCAGACAGAATAAGACCACTCTGATTTTCACCAGGAGCACAAAGAGTGGTTTCACAGGGAGTAAGTAGCAGAGCTCTCACTGCACCAACTCTATAGCTGCAATGTATTTACAGAGGGGTTTTTTTCTTATTTTCAGATTAAAATGTAGCATCAATGATAATGCACTTCCTCGTAACCACACTCTAGGCAGTAACACATCTTTTGAAGTATGATCAGTGCTGTATGCAAAGCTCCTTCTTTTCAGAAATAGAAATGCTGAATATTTTTGACTGCGACATGCTTTTAAAATACTGCCCTCCACTGTCACTGGGCTTTAATAAGGGCAAACATCACACAATAAAATAAAAGGTCATTTATGACAAGAATGTAAATATATGGTAAATCCTTAGCAAAGATATGCCTTGAAGTTTGTTGAGGGAGCTCATTCCCGTCTAGCTTTCTTAAGGGTAGAGTATCTTAAGCTATTTGTTTATCAACAAATACTACTCTTCATAAATCTTATGCTCTGCTGGAGTCTTTCTTCTCTGTTTGCTTTGTCTGCATAGAAACACACTGCCTGTGGCTTCTTGAAGCTGATCCTGTGCAATCTCCAGCAGAAGGGGAGCTGGTCCAGCTAGGTGTGGTTTTTTCAGGGTGGAGGTTGGGGGCTTTTTTGGTTTTTTTTTGTTTGTTTTGTTTATAAGCTTTTTTTTTTTTTTTTTTTCCAGGAGCACTTATTTCACTCAGTGAGCCAATATGAGCTATAGTGGGGGAAAAAAAAAACCAAAAAACCAAAAAAACCCCAAAAAACAAACCAGCAAAACTAGGGTAACTTCAATTGATGTTTAGAGGCTTTGCTAGCAGAGCTGCAGCACTGTAATTGCTGCTGACAAGACTCCGCAGTGTGAAGCTGGCCCAGCACAGGAGCAAGGGCACAGGAGCTGCAGAGCTTCAGTGTAAAGCCCTGAAAACTTGCCTATAGATCTCTCCTGCCTGCTGGTCTCAGGTACTCAGTGGTACCCCAGGGATTAATTACAGGAGTTGAAAATTAATAGGACAAAACCAGATTCAACTGAACTATTCCAGATTTTAGAATTCCTGCCATTACCTTAAAATGGTGTATCTCCTCAAAGGCTTGGAAATTCATCAGTCTGAGCTAAACAAGAGATGGGACTAAGAAAAGCAGAAGCCAAAACTAAGAAAATCCTTGAACTCAATCTGACCACTCAAAGATTGACTTTGTGCTTGATTTCACTCAATCCTGTGTGCTGTGACAGAGGACTGTTTTCTCTGTGCATATTAATAACATTATGCAGGGACATCTTATTAAAGATGCAGTGAATGTTTAAGGTAGCAGGCAGTGTTACTCTTTTACTTCATTTCTACAGTGGTTATTGTTTTTCTGCATTTTTGGTTCTATTCTAAGGTCTTTCCTTTTTTTTTTTCTTTTTAGAAAGACTTACATCCAGGTCTCAGTTTTTACTTTTCTGCAATACTCTTTAAATAATAGTTGTTTATTTAAGGACAAGTAAGAAGTGCTGGGAGGGGCAGGCATCATGATTGACCTATAGGCTTCAAACTGAAAAGACTTTTAAACTGGCTGTTATTAAAAGAGCATTTAATCAGGGCGAGTGACAGATTGTTGTAAGACACTAGTGGGAAAGTAATTGCAGCGCTATAAAAAACAATGAACTCTTGCATGTAAAGTAAATCGGAAACGGGTACCCCTTCATGTTACTGCTCCTGCCATGGACCCTGTTCAGTTACAACAGTTACTTTCCTCTCCTGACCCAAACAGCCTTTTTATATCCATAGAGTAAAGCAGGGGCAGAAAAATATTCGGAAAGTGCTGTAATATGCAAAACTAGCCATGGGATTTTCCTTCTTTGTTGGTCATATTTAATAATCATAAACTGCCTTGTTGCTTAAGAGCTTGACCTTCTCTGTTAGCAAAGCTTGCACCTAAAAATCCTGCAAAGTTTCAATTTCTAAATGTCACAAAATATCAGATGGGTGCAGGAGATAAGAAGCAAGTCAATAAGTGTTTGTATTCTTCTCTTGATGCTCTTTTGTATTTCATTTTATATGGAAGAAAAAATTAACCCAAAGTTTAATCTCTCCTCCAAATAAAAGAAAGAGAGCAGAGCCTGAAGTAACAGTCAGTTAAAATATTGATTACAGTGCGTAGCAATTTACTGAAAAATAAATAAAATAACCCCAAAATGCCTTCAAACTATTTGGGAGAAAGCATACTGTTTCCTATGGTGGGAAGAAGCATAATTAAAAAGCTATCAACAGTCTGGGATTGTCAAAAGTACCGTGTCACCTGAAGCACATTCCTTGTAATTATCTTTTGGGCTTTAAGCTAGATCACCATTAACCTCCAAAGAAGAAGGGTTACTATGCTTTCTGGTGTGAGAAATTGTATCATCATGTAAATTAAACCCTGTTAGGTAGTCAAATTGGATTTGGGAAACGATTGAGTATTAAACTTAGTCATGTATATTACCAAATGACACAAAGCATGAAATGCTATAAGGGAAAGAAACAGAAAATTCTTATTTTCCTTCCTCAAAAATTGTCAATATTCTTGTACAAAAGCTATTTTTTTGTGAAAGTAAAAACAAGAAATAGAAGTAATATGTGGCTCTATAAATATTTGTATTATATATATATATATTTTTTTTTAATTTCCAGACAATAGAAAATGAGACAAACCAGTACTAGCTGATAATAATATAGCAATACCTGTAATCACATTTACCTATTACTCAAGATCTCATCCCCTGACACAGAATTACCAGGGCTGACAGGCAATGACTCCTTCTACCCCTGTGAATCCAGTTTCCCAAACGGCCTGCTGCTGCATCTACAGTAATAGTGTCATTGTTCATCTCTGCAACTTAGTCTACCTGGTATTATGGAACATTGGAAAAGTTTTAACCAAATGCAGAAAAATTAATAATATTCTTTAGAATGTATTTAGGAAAAAGGAAAGGAAAAAATGACTGGATTTTCTTTTTACTGTAGTCAGCATATATGTGAAGAATTTGTGTTTTGAATCCAAGGTGAATAAATGCGTTTTAAGTATAGATTTTTTTTTTTTCTTGTTAGCTTTTCTAGCTGTGTTTACAAAGGTGCAGTATTTCAATGACCAGCATAAATTAAAGGGTGGTTTCACTCTGCTTGAGAACAATTTAGTATTTGGCAGTGCTAGAGGTGAGCTTGCAAAGATGCCAAGAAGTCTGTGGATAGCCTTAACGGTTGCGTGCTCCTTCAGGGGTTTTAGATGGGCCAAGATGAGGTGTGTTACCAAAATTTCAGGATTTCAAAATCGCTGGCGATGGTAAACTTCTTCATTGTCCTGTTTCATGCCATCCTCCCATGTTTGGTGCCTGCTTGCTGTAATATCATAAGGTCTTCCAGATATCTCAAGCTCCTAACAGATGTTTTCACATAGCAAGCCCAAATGCGGTGATACGAGCTCAGTGTGCCCATCACATCTCCTAGCTCAGCATCATGAGCACACTTGGCTCTGTGGCCAACGTGATGTTTGCACCCAACACAGTGTGGTCAACAAGCACTGTCAAGCTGTGCTTAACAAGGCTCTGGCTTGACATCAGCTTTGTAACATGTAAAAGAAAATCTTTTCCCTTTTTTAATAATGGTGTGTAGAAAGGAAAATGTTGAATTTCCATTAATGGTGAGGGAAGAGCAAATAACATATTTTTCTCAAAAACAGGGGTGAAACCTGGAGTTTTGCAAATTGCTAACACGCAGTTCCATCATTAAGGAGCACACGCTTGCTAAATTAATTTGCCCACAATCTCAAAAGCTTTCTGAGAGTTTATTTTGTTTTGAAGAGAACTTAAAAATTTTTTTCCTGCCAAATTACTGCATGTTGACAATGGGCTGTATCCAGCATTTATAGTCTTGCTGCTTTCAACTTGTGGAAAGTGCGTAATTGAAGTGGTGTGCACAATAAATGAGAACATCCATTGGTTCCGTATAAACCTTTTAAAAGCCTCAGAATGGAAAGTAAGGCAGGCTAATATGAATTGCAAAAGGACACAATTAATTTGTACATGAAAGAAGATTTTTAGTATGCCATTAGCCTCTGTGACAGCCAAAAATAAAAAAGTAATCATGTATAACCTTGCCAAAAGTATGACAAACTACTTGTCATGAAAAGGTTTTGTATTTTAAGCAAATGCGTAATGTTTTTATAAAAAATACTGTTACCTCTTACTAGCTGCCAATGAAAATAGGTTTAAAAAATGTTAAAAGGTAAGATTATTGCAGAGTAGTCGAAAAAAAAAATCAAGAGCATCTGCTAAAGTAAGTGGAAATGATGTTGCTGTTTGGAGAATTCCATATGTTCACCAAGCCAATTCTGTCTCATTTCCTCTGTGTCCCTGCTCCTTTCACGTTCCTTATTAATGGAAGCATGAGTTGAAAAAAGTTATGAGGAAGTTGTGAATCTCTGTTCTGTGTCCCATATCTTTAAGAAGCTAATTTTTCCTATCTTTTTAAAGTGAACTTCTCTTTTATTCCCCTTTTTTCTCCCCAAGTTACTTAATATTTTTGAGCATATTATGTGCATATTATATAGCATATATTCTATTTTCAGAAAAAAGTATGTAAATTATAATAAATTATTATGTGCTTTTACTTCTAGATATAGCTAGCTGAGGTCATAAACTGCTCTTGAAGATTTCTGCTAACAATGAAAGTTGAATTACGCTGCAGATACTAAAAGGACAAGTTTCTGCGACTGATAAATTATTTTATGCATACCATGAAAAAAATGAATTATTAGGTTTTCAGTAGCCTGATTTAATCAATAACTCTGTAATTCCCAGTCAATCATAGCTTACTTTTATCCATCATTATAAGGGTGCAATTATTATTAGTCCTCTATGAAAGTATCCAACAGCATTAAATAATATAGGTATCATAGGAGCACTCTTATGAAACAACAGGGAGCTGATGTTTTGTCAGTGATTGTGAGCAACCATCATTTATGTTAACAACACTTAAAATATCACAGTAGCCAGAAGAGAGACCCCTGAATCTTACAGAAATAGTAGGGATTATGAACTGTATCTACTGGAAATAAGGTGGGCGATATTTGCTGGAAGATGTGTTTCTCAAATATTGTGTGGTTTTCAATGTTTTGAATGTATTTATTTGAAAAAAAAATCATTATGGTAATTTATGGTACAATAAACTGCAGTATGAGTGAATTTTATAAGCCTTTCTCCTGTGCCCAGTGAGGAAGAGTCTTATCGATTGTCAGTCTGATTTTTTCATCAGTGCAGCTCATTTGTTACTCCATTCAGAATCGTTTCGTAGAAGAAGGGAGAGTTTCTCAATGCCTATGGCAATCAAGACAATTTTTCTCCAGACAGAAATCTCCGTGCCATGTGAGTCGCAGTGCTTTGGTGACAGCTCAGTAGCTTCTGTGCAAAGTCCTGGCCGATCTGAATCCAGTTCCCTCCTTGCTATTTACTCACCTTCCTATGCAAAATTTTTTATATTTCTTTTGATATCTGGTTGTATGTGTCTGCACAAATGACTTCTTGAGAAGATCTAGTTGGGTCTCTTTGTGTTGGGTAGATTTATGATTGCCTGTGGTATCACTTTAATCTCGTGTATTTTTACATTAAACATATTATGTTCTAGGTTTCCCTCTCTTTTCTTTGGTGTTGTAAACCTGTAGCAAAGAAAGCTGATAGGAAACTTGCAGTCAGTGCATGCTGTGTAGCAGCAAATCTGTTTCTCATCATTATACAGTTTTTTCTTCTTCCTCTGTGATCCTTCTTTGCCATTTCTGACAAATTTCTCCACTCCGCCTTGTTTTATTTCTCTCATTTTTCCTTCCTCTTCTGGATAACTGCTGCCTTCTTCAGCCTCTCATATTTTCTCCGGTTGTGTACCACTCAAGGCTGTGCTTGGCCCTGGGCAGTATTTCTTTTATCCTCCTCTCTGCTATGGTCCATTCTCATTGCAGCCGTGGTGCAGATTTTGCGTTTCAGGTTTGCGATAACTCACATTTTCTGCCACTTTTCCAGCTGTGGAAAATACCCCTCTTGACGAGCCCAGCCATTGTAATTAATGACAATTGCAACCCCATTAAGGAGTCCTCCTATATGTTGGGTATCTATACTGCTAGCCCCATGATGGGATTGAATGGCAGGGAAAGAGATCTACAACCTAATCTAACACTGAAGTCAGCCCTTGTATGGGCAGGGGGTTGGACCTCCTGAGGTCCTTCCAATCTAAATTACTGTATGGTTCCAAATATAGCCTTTTTTCCTGAAGAATTCTTTAAAACAATGTGTAAGACTCCCTGAGGATGTGTGAAGCATCTCCTCTTCCTCCCCATCTGGATTTCTGAGCTTCATTTTGTCTCCCAAAGAATCCACACTTGAAAGCGCAGCCAGGGTATTAGGCTTCTTTCCAAAAGAGTTAAAGGAATACCAAGTTCCAATTAGTCTTAAACGTCTTGATTTTTTTTTCTACTTTATGTTCTGAGACAGGGAAAAGTAATAATGATTGCTTCCATACAGAAAACTGGGAATTATATACAAAATGATAATTCTGGATTTTCCGTGAATGATTCTTTTCAGGCCACTTAAATTTTAGAAAAAAAATGTTAGATGAAGGATTGCACTGTTTGCACTGTAACTTTTGACAAGAAATGTGGGAAGGCAAAAACTCACCCTGGCATAATTTGATCAGTTTTGGTGAAGTTACACCAGGGACTAATTTGGCTTGAGAAGTTGGTAATCATGTATCACAGATGTTACAGTATTTGAAGGCAATGGTCCATAATAGCAGAAGGAACAATGTTATGCCCCAAAGGACCTATCAAGTGAATGAGATGTTAGAGAGTTTTTTTACACAAACACTAAATCAATGCTGGTTGCAAGATCCAAGTGTGCCTAAGAAATTGAAGGTCTTTCCTGGATCTTAACATTTTAGATTAAACTTACTGTTGTTTATTTTAGAACAATGAGAGGGCATTTTAATATCGTCCCCTAACTACCTCTATAGAAATGGTCAGTTCAATATGCAAATGGTATTTCTATTTCTTTACCAGTAGTCTTAAATATTTTGAAGTAATGCCTTCATGTATAGCTTAAAATTTTGTGAAATTTTTGTTTTAATAGGAATGCTTAACCTAAGTTCTGAAAATATTTTCCAGTATTTATTGTAAGTAAATGCATGTTAAAATCTACAGACATTTATGTGTTTTTAAAACCAGCTACGTAGTTTATCATCTGGAGGATAGAGGTCAGAGACATATTAGAAATAGCCCAATTATGGTTTGTACTCTGTGATTAAATATCAGAAGTATTAACCAGCTACAGCATTACAGTCATAATATTAGAATAAAAATGACAGTTACTCTTGTAAAAGGCTAATGAGGTTGTATGTGTATATAGCTCTTCTGTAATTTAAAATCAGATACAGACCTGCATATACTGATTCCTTCCTCCCACTCAAAAGAGAGACTTCCCAAATCTTTTATGTGCCCCAAGGTAAACACTGAGTCCTTTGTTATAATCCAGCCAGACTCTGAATCTCTGGTGGCTCATTCCCAGCAAACCAGCCAGATAAAACAGGGAGTTTACTAGCTCTATCCTTTTGGGTTTCACTGTGCAGGTTGTAAGGGACAAAGATGATGAACCTCAAAAGAAGCTTTGGTTTCATTACTAGTTCTTTAACTCGCAGTGGGAAGAACTTACCAGCCAGCTCAAAGTATCTGGTAGAGTCCATACTTCTCCTGGCAACTGAATATGGAGGTGCTTTATATTCTTAGAAAATATCTTACGTGCTTTCTCATTTATTAGTACTTTGGGGCTTGTTTTCTAGATTGTTTGTTCTTGTCAGCATTGCTCCTGAAAGGTCACGTGAGTCTCAAATTCTGCTCGTCTTGGCTTCAGCTGCGCACTTCTCCATTGTCAGTGTTTCGCTATTTGTGTGTTTTATTTAGATTAAAAGACAAAGTACATTCATTCAATGTTTAGGCAGTTTAGCATAATTAATTGTACAATACAAATAATGTAATTACGGTTAAACATGGCTAAATTAAAGTCCTCAGAAACCACATTTACTGTTTTTATACTGCCAGGCATACACTCTCTGTCTTCACTGGAGATTATTTTTTTCAGTGTACTCAGCAAAAGGAAGTGCCAGGGAATATGAACAGTCAAAAAAAACCTCCTAAACCCCAGTGAAGGCCCTGTGCACTTGTAAGAAGGGGGTCAAATGCTCTTACTGTAAGACAAGTGATTTCTTTAGTTGTTGGATGGCCATCACATTGAAAAGGCTGAAATGATTCATGTCTCTCTTCGCGCCTTCAGTCCCTCTCCTGGAAGGTTGTCCTTGCCCACTGTCGCAATGCATATTGTAACAATGCATATTGTAACACTGCATTGTATTTCACAGATCTGTCCTGCAGAAAATGGAGTGAATGTGTCTGCCAGCCCCATGTGGTCTCCAGACAACTATGAATTCTTCATTAGTGTTCCCATGATTGGATGTCAATTAGTGACTTAAAAATAAAGTCTTCATCAAGTTAGCAATCCCTTGGGCTCATGGGGGTCCCAACACCTCAACCATTTTATCTAATTTTTTAATACAGGTAGAAATGAAGTGCTACTGTCAGGTTGCACTGGGGAAAGGGAGCAAATGAGCTGTCTCAGAGACCTGTCCAGAGGGACCACAGATTGTCCTCAGAGAGACTTGTCCTTAAACCAACTCACTCCTCTTGGCTCGGTGACTGTTTTCACCTACATAATACAAATGCTTCTAGCTATGCCTAGCACTGCATATTTCTGCCTTTTTGCTACTCAAGTAAAAGGTTAAGAATTAAAATATCTGCCAGCTAAGGTATTTTCAACTGATTTTTCAAGATAGAGTCCAGCTGAAAGATTTTGTATTGACAGCTGGTGAAACGGTCGTAGAAATGACATCTGCCCGTTTTAAATATCCCTCTTACTTTCCCTTGTCCCCAGGGATTTCAGGACTGCAAATCATTTTCATGAGATGTGTAACCTTAGATCAAGTTATGTAAAAATATATCACTTCCATCAAGTGAAATAATCACAGCAGGATACAGGAATATTAAACCACTGCCTCCCTGCATGGTATGCACAGGAATTTTGAGAGCTTTCCTCTAAGTGTCTTCGATTGTTATTTCATATTGTGACACCTGTAATTGTATATAGCAATCTAGATTTTAAAATCCTGACAGGGCTGCTATGGGTTCCAAAGCATACATAAATCCATCACAGCATACGAGATAGATTTTAAATTGATGGTACCACACCAAGCACTGAAATAAAAGCACTAGCAGCACTTACCCTTGTAGACTAATAGCTGCAAATGATTTTATGAATCATTAGTTCAGATCCTATAGTCCTACCCATTTTAAACCATTTCTAGATGACTGCTTTTTTGTCTGTGATATGATATTAATAGTCTACTGAAAAGCATGCAGTTTCTAGCAGTGTGTCATAGCAACATTTCAGTGACAGAAGGGAGTTTGTAGTATTGCAATAACTGATTAATTGCTCTGATTTGGGTACCTGGTGCTTTTTCAAGAGACCATCTCCTGAGAGCTAGTATCCTGTGAACAGATCTGACTTCTGAGCATGGATTACCTGCTACGAAGTAGTTACGCTTGGATGATAACATGGGACAAAAAGGCCTGGGATTTTATACCCTGAAAGTGTTTCTTTAAATAGCAATTCAGGAAACAGTGTTTCCGTGTTCAGTCATTGCACAGTCTGTGGTTGCTCATCTCCCTCTCTAACTTCAAGGCAACAGGTACAGCTTATGGCAAGCACCGCGTCAGCAGAACAGCGTTTTGCCTGTACCTGATGGCTGGGAGCTGAGGAGGGATGGGACACAGGGATGGGTATCGCTGCAGCAGGTTCCCACGTTTTGCTCCTGTGACTTCTCCAAAGTGGAATCATTCCCTTCTGACCACGTGTGGGACTTCCTGTACGTATTCCAACAAAGAAGCACTGAGAGATATTTTCTTCTTCAGCGAGTAGGTAAGACCATGGATTCTAAGTTTTGTGGACGAAGCATCATCTCAGGCCTCTGCTTTTAAGTCTGATCCCATTACACGAAGGCAGATATTTTTCCAGTGTGGTAACTGTGCATTTAACCAGTCATTTTCTTGTTCAATTCAATTAGTTTTTTCCGGTATTTTTCTAAACACCATGTGGTAAATGTCATCAGCAGCTTGCAGCAGTTAGCTGTGTAGCTCTTGCCAACTTGAGCTGTATGTATTGATGGATCCTGATCCTGCTTTAAGTATTTAGCTGCTATTTTCTACCTATTCATCTCTTAAAATGCACTGAAACATGCTTGCTCTGAATAGATTGTTTCACAGCTAACATTTACTGCTGATGACATAAACATGATGCGTGGGGATGTGCTTTAAGGATAAACTCAGCACAAGGTTGGGATTTGCATTCAGATGCTGGAGCTTCACTGCCCATCTTTGGAAACTGGGTACTTTTCCTTCCAGGGTGTTAGTTGCAAAATAAAGAGTGAGAATTTAGAAAATCAATGTTTATTGCACCTGTACTTTACTTTTTCCTCAGCTGAAGAGGATAGTTGGGTGTCTTCCTGTACTCCTTCCAGCTTCCATATGAATGTCCTTTCCTTGATGAGTGGCTGTGCCCTGACAGTGACTGTCCTGGCTGGAGTTGTAGGGGTTTATCTGCCTCCCATTATTGGGGTAATGACCACAGGCCTGTAACTTATGGACTACAGAAAGGCTGTGCATCCTACTGTGTGCCTGGGGCTTTGTGTGAGCTTGGTAATCACAAAAGTTTGAAATACAGCTCCATAAGAATAATTGATAATTAAGTATAATGAGCAAAATCATTTAAGTGGTTATTTTAAAGTAAATGAGTCTCAACTCCTACCTTTTGGCTTAATAGGTATTTAATATTGATAATAGTAAAAAGGTGAAATAGAATTGGGTAGAAAAAATAAAACCTGATGTGTCTGCTCTTACTCAGGCAGGCAGAACAATGCTCTCATTTCCCACCTCCCTGTCCTCTTCCCTAGAGAACTCAGGGTGACTGTCCATAGGAGGAACCTCTCTACTCCCCATTAAGTATACAGAGCCATGAAGATTAGACTCTTCATCTTGCATATTTAGACAGTGATGATACAATGTCACGTCTTTTAACGTGGTGGCATGCTTTATTGTGCTGTTGAATTCAGGAGGATCAGAGGTTAGTAATAACAATGTGATATAAGGACCTGGAGAGCTGGAGGGCTGACACTTGAAAGGGATGCACTTTCTGTAATGATAACTTCTCGGAAACTTGCAGTTTTAATGTTGTTACTGCTGCATTCAATTTGCTTCTCTTTCTACAGTGGGTAGTAAATGATGTTGAATATATTTTCTTCTGTATTCCAGATGAGATACTGACATCCATCTATACCTCATTTGAAGTGGAACTTTGAAACATAACTTCTTTTCCCTTTTGTTCTACTCTGTTCTAATTTCATAGGCTTTAGTATCTGTTTTACAGTACTAAAAATAGTAGAAGTCTGTGCATTTTCCAGACATCTGTAAATAAAACATGCAGGCATGCCTAAATTTTTAAGTTGCGGCATATAATATTATCATATATTAATAGGTGCAAAAGTCAGATTCTGCCATCAACATGCTAACACTTGAGTTTTAGGTAGATAGCTGGATAATTTCGTATTTAGATCATGCTGCCAGACACATTATTCAATCACTGCACCTTAAACACACACAAGCTGACACTGATAGCCACTGAACATGCTGCAGAGGTTACAGGAGAGTTATCTCTATCATTATGTGCCTCTGCGTTTTTTAAATAAGCTGAAGGAATAAAAGAGGAGGAAAAAATGCAAGAACAAGATTTCTAGAAAATGTCTGTGTAAACCTAGGAAGATGGATGAGTGTTACACGCTCATGTTCCTTCAGAACAAGGTGACCCATGTTCTTGATGGAGTAAGGCACAAAGTCAGTGTCATTCCCCTCTTCCTAAGTTTTTTTGTTTGTTTCCCCATCCAGGTTTGCTCACAGAGGGATTGTGTTGTATAAATTAGAATAAGCTTTAGCTTCAGTAGCACTGCCATGATTTCCACCAGCTGAGGATCAGTCCTTGAGCCTTTCCAGAGGTTAGCAGGGGTATCGAATACCTGAGTCAGCCTTCTCTGTCAATTCCTGAACACTGTGCTCAAACATATCATGATATTCATCAATTCCCCTCTGCAAATAAGCAAGAGAAATTCCAGGAAGGTTTTTCTGTCATTACTGATGTTCATAAAGTAGTGAGATTGATGGATTGCACTGAAATCCTCACTGTGGCAATGGGCCACTTTGAAATGCATCGGAAAAGAAAACGGCTTTAGTGCAGAATATTTAAAGGTGCTTTGGTGAAATGCGCTGGCTTTAGAAGGGATATGGGCATATTAGGAAAAAATGTAGGTTTAAACAAATGTGTAAACTTGTTACTAAGTTTCAAGTTGCGCTTAGCAACTTTCTTTAAAAAAAGATTGCATTTTTGCAAATGCATTCCTTTGTAGTTTAGTTTTTGTAATTTGTAAGAAAAACTGTGTGTTTTGGACAGTCTTTGGGAAAGCCTCGGTGGTTCTCTAACACACAAAGGCCTTTACAGGAGGTAGTTAAAGGGCTTGTCAGTAAATTTATAAGATGAGGTTGCTTAGAAGTACTTATAGTCAACATCGTAAATGCAGACATTTTTGTAGAAGGAAAATTAGTTTTCATATATAATTTATACCTAAAACCAAGAAAGAAACAAAGCAGAGAATCAAAGTAAATAAGCTTTTAGATCCTGCAGTGAGTCAGTGGCAAATGTAATATTCACCAATATTATTTGGCTCCATATATTAATTAACATGTTTGTGGAAAATGTGCATGTAACCATAAAAAAAGCCTATCTACATGTGATCTATAAATGACCACTATGTTTCTGTCCAATTTCCCTTTATTTACCACTAAAAGCAGGATAATTTCCTATACAGTCGATAAAATCATGCAAAGATAGAAGGCACAGATACTAAATCCCAGCAAACATCACTCCCAAAACCAACCTGCTGCTTTCATCTGTGAAACAGCATTTCGCCTTGAAAACTATTTTGTGATCTTGATCCCCCTCAGCCCAGCTGTCTTGTATGGTCAACAAGATCAAACTATCAGAGACTTCCATGTAAAAGGTCAACAAGGCTATCAAGTCTGCTTTAGCCAAATCTGAACAATCACAGCAAATCAAACTCCTGAATCTGGTATCGAAAAACTTTAATTTCTGCCTCCAAGAACGTATCTGCTCTATCTTATTTTTTTCCAAGAACATGTCAAGCTTCCTTTCAAATCAGTTTGCCTATACTGGCTTCTTTGGGAGGTGTGCAAATTGTCAGAAACCTCCTAAATTCCAGGTTAAATTTATTCATGAACAATTTATAGCCCCTTGGTCTTGTATGAGTATCAGCCTTTAAAGTTTAATAATTCTTCTCACTCCCTGCTGTTTACTTCCAAATGTATCTATAAAGAATAATTGTATCCTCTCTCAGACTTCATTTTGCTAGGCTAAACAGGCCAAGCTCTTTTTAATTTCCTCCTCCTTAATCATCCTACCAGGACTTAGGTGTACTTTTTCAAACCAAGGTACACAGAATGTTTCACAGTATTCTGCATTGCATCCTGCAGATGCTTCGTGTGATAGTCATGTGTCTTCTTAAAACTTACCTTCATGAGTTATCTATTACTAAGTTCTGCAAATAACAGAACGTACTTTCTTACTGGAGTCAGGAATTACCCATTTGATGGCAGTGCCTGTTACTGCCTAATGCTTGGGTTGAACTCAAGCCTTTGCATTCAAACATGGAAAGGCTTCTGAGAACCCTGATTTCTCTGATTAGTATTATTGTTGTCTGTTCAATAAAGAGACATCTTCACTGTAGAATAGCAACTTTTAGGTTGTATCATGATTGCTCTAAAGCCATCTAAAGCAGGTTTCCACTTACTGTGAACCGAATAAAAACTCCTCCCTAATTTCATAAACCGTGGCATAGGACAAGTCCTTCACCATGTGCTGAGAACCATAAATTTCCAGTTTCACCCATGTGTTGCTCATTTTGCAGTTTAACACCTTGCCTGGTTCATCAAATTAACTTAAATACAATTTTTCGCTAATTGGGTAATCAGCCAACATTCACTCTAGTCCTTCTTTTGACCTGGGATTTTCACCCAGTGCAAGGAAACTCATCGTTTGTTCCAGATTGGGTAAATATTTGTGAATGAGCACTAAAATCTCAGATGTCAAGTATGCTGCATAATAGCAGAAATGCAAAAAAACCAGACTCATAAATCTCCTGTGATCTCATTTTATGGTCATTAGGTGACCTGCCAGCCAGCTAGATGGCCATTCAGTGATCTTATTATTTTCTGTCTGCTCCTGAAAGACCAAACGGGTAAGAGTCAAGTCTGTCTAGCAGCAGTGTGGACTCTGTTCCCAGGTCTGCCTGCTGTGACCTGCCTAGCCTCTCCGTCATTGTAGCTATACATTTGGCAAATTACAGTTTTCTGTCCCCTAGCAGGAACTGGGGACCTTGGTTATTAAGAATTATAAAGAGCAGAGAATTATCACAGACAGTCAGTAGAAAAGCTGAGATAACTCATAGTCTCTTCACCTGGACCTCAGTGGTCTTTGTGTCGAAGTTGAGGGTATTGTGGCAAGTGGCTCTCGGAGCAAACACGTGGCATTTTATCAGTTTCTGCAGAAGCACACTGGAGAGCTACGAAATTAATGACAGTCCCCTAAGACACATGGCAAGTCTGTATATAGTTGTCTTCAGACTTCCAACCCTGTGCTTTAACCTGTGCCCATGCATCTTCTCGGGACTCCATTCTGGCTAATCACTCGAATGAGTGATCTCTGGGATAAGAAGAGTTAGTTGGTACCTCCCCTGTGGCAGGTTAGTCCCAGTGATGGGGAGGTGTGATTGACTGGCTGCTCCTTTGTGCTCGGCGAGGGTGGATGTTGGAGCATGGGGTGGGGGGGGCACCTGCTGTGGACAGCCACAAGATCACCCACGGGCTCGTGATAGTAGGTGGCCGAGTAAAGAGGTGGTACAGAAATGTCAGATTATCCTGCCAAGTGAGTAAGATTCTTCTTATTTTTCTGTGTTGAAGATGGGCACTAAGTGAAGCACTTCTTTGTATTCATGCTCTTAGAGATAGAAAGGACTCATTAAAGTATATCTGTGTTTTCAAAAGTGAAATGCTGCTTTGTCAGAAATAAAATCTAATCCCTTAGCATTTCATATTGGACTAATACTTCTCAATTAATATCAATACAGTATTGTACCAATGAGAGGCCACAGAAGGTTGTGCTCCTGAATTGCCTGCTGTTGGAAGCAGAGACATTTTCAACATCAAACCAGGGTTCCTTCTGTGCCTGGCTTGGACACCACCATTATGATGAGTGGCTACTTCCCCCATCCTCTCTGCTGTGCTCAGCATTGGTGGAAGGATGCTCACTAAATTCAGTTGGCTTTAGCTCTTCTCTTAAATGATCTGAAAGCAGTCACTTGACTGTAATTCTTTGGTAGTAGGTGTTATGAAGAAATTGAATCCACTCTTCAGTTTGAAATTCCCCCCGTTACTCACAATTCACTACCTGAACAGAAGATACAAGTGAGGGTGCTTTCTAACACAGTGAATTTTTATTTTAATAATTGTGTCTCAAAAATACCCAAACCAGGCATGTAAGAGGTCTGAATTTCATATAGAATATAATCAAACTAGTTTGGGGAGTGCATACCTTGGTAGAATCACACCTGAAGAGAGCTGGTGGATTTTTAAGACTGGAAATAGTGCTCCTTCTGCCATTACCAAAGTTTTGGCAGAGCAGTTGTGCTCTTGGGATGTTCCTTGTGCTCTTGGGGTATTTCTTGTGCTCTTAATTATGTGCTGCTGGAGGGGCTGTGGATATCTGTGGATGTCAATATGGTTTTCCCACCTCTCATCAAACTGTGAGTTGCACTTCTTACCCAGGGTTTGTGAGAAGTTACCTGTGCAGGGGTACCTACGTTTCCTTAATATGCAGAAAACTTGACATCCGAAGATTTTAGATGTCACCCCATTTGCTATAAATGCAGGTTACAAGGGTGTTAAAGAAACTTGCAGGGCTAAGGTACTCATTGAGCAAAGCTGGTTACAAATTTCCCTGTAAGAACACATACATGAAGGCGAGATCTATAAGAGATGGAAAACACCTTCTTCCAAACTAGCCCCAGAGTCTACCCTCTGATTCACTTGATGGGTGGTTCTGTTTTCTGCAGTATATGTGACATTTTTTATGTGTGCAGGATAACAGAAGGGCTATTATAGGTAATGATTATGTCATTTATTTAAAAACAGTAAAATGTAGATGTTTTTTTTCCCCCCTTAGATCATTACTGCAGTCCCTTGTGAAAGGCAAGCTGGAATCAACTCCCCACAGATGTATGTAGATGATTGCGTGATTTATACATCTGAAGGCTGCATTATGGAGCTACAATTGGAAAAAATCTACAGCAAAGCGTATACGCGTTAAGTGCTGAAGCCTTCAGTCTGAAAGCAGCCTTTGGAAATACTTTGTTGAAAGATCATATTGACAGGCTGAGTTCTAAGCACAGTTACACTGATTATATGGAAGTACAGTCTTCTTTGGACTAAAATGCACTGCTATTAGATGGATTTTTAGTCAGGTGTTATGTAAGTCTCAAAGAATGACAACCAAAATACTAGAGCGGTTAGGTTTTCTTTTCTATTATTAGTGGCAACTGTCTCCTGAATATTGAAAGAAGTATACATTTTCCACTGAAAACCCCATGGATAAAAGACATCAGGTAGCAGGGGCTGGTGCGTCTGGAAGAAGACGTCCTGACAGCAGGTGAAAATGGGGTCACCAAATACCAACTATTCATCTTTAAGGGGTTCTCCTACTACCTATATGCTGTCATTGTCTCTCTTTTGCCACCACTGAGGTTAGGTGAAATGGCTGGTGAATTTAAAACTGATGGCATTGTCTCATGTAATTTCTTTATGCTTGTTAATGAGCCTTCCTCTCCTTCTGTTAGTATTAGAGAGGTAAAAGAGTAGTGGAAGTCAAGATACATAGAAAGGCTTTGACAAAAGCCAGTCTTCCATGAAATAGAATCTCAACTTTAAGGAAAAAATGACCCTCTAACAAATTGCATTCCAAAATGTGTCTTCAAATAATACATGAAGTCTAATTTGCATAAAAAACATGTCTGGGAGCCTTTAAGCTCTTGTCATTCTACAGCAATCCAGGATCTCTTTTCAGAAAGATGAATGAGAGGTCTCCTCACTTGCAATCTTAGTGTAGAAAACTGATGATGTTCTTACGTCCCTTGTTGCGATGAAAGTGTTTTCCTAATCTCAGTCTGTTGACAGACCAATGCAGAGGATACTTGGAAATACTAGAGTCCAGATACACTGTATACATCCCTGTAGTACTGTACAAAATCCCATTCACCTCTTCATGTGTGTGGTCACTGGTGGGGATGACACATGCAGGTTTGAGCCCTTAAGCAAAAGAACAGGAGACTTCTTTCCCCAGAGGACTGTTGTAGACAGCAGGAGTAAGTAATGATGCCAGCTAATGCCAATCATGATTAAGGTTTGTAGAAGAACACCTGTTATGGGATTAATCATGCTTCTTCTCTATACTGTGAAGGATTCTGCCTGTCTTTGACTTGATGCATATTCACTCAGCGTGTGCCCGGGGCAGGAGCCCAGCACCGGGGCTGTACACACAGGCTAGCTCTGGGGGAGCTCCTCGGGCCTCCCATGGGCAGCATGGTCAATTTTTAGAAAAGTGTTGGGTTTGAGGATCTACAGGCAATTCTGCTGAAGAGCAGCCTAGGACACAGCATTATGGATGTAATGAAAGGTTGTCATGCCCCACTTTCAGAGGGGCTCTTGTTGGGCTCTGCGCTGAGCAGGATTTCTGCCTATGGGCTCTATAATGTGTAAAAGGCCTTGATTCCCTCAAATCTCTGCTCCTAGCCAGGTTTCCATCAAGTCTGTATTTGTTGATTAGATTCTTTCTCCAGAAAAGAGCAGTTATGGAAATACTGTGAACCCATAACATGTGTTAGTTATGGAAAGATAAAGAAATCAACAAAAAGAAATTAATTTCCTTTTCTTCATGATAGTGCTTTCTCAGGGTAAGATGCTTTCAGAAAGAGGAGGGACAGCAGCTTAAACTGGGAAATTAAGATGAAACCTCAAATGAATTAGTATTCAGTCTTGGTATCAGGGATTTTTTTAATCCTTCCTTAGCCTAACATCTCCCCAAAACAGTCTTAGGACAAAAGCAGACCAGGAAAAAAGGAGCTTATAACAGCAACTTACAGGTTTTCTCAAAGGTTAATGAATTGCAATTAATTGTGAAGTGCTGTAGCAATGAACAGTAGCTTTGAATTTGATAATGAAAACCAAAAAAGGAAATAAAAAAATAAAAACCAAACAAGGAAAACCCCATATGGAACAATCCTGAGCTTGCAAATATGTTTTTTTTTTCTCCTCTCTTAGTAGGTTCTTTTTGCAAACTTCACTCAGACAATTTACAAATATAATTACGGCAGAGAATTAATTTAGGGGCTGTGCGGTGTGGTGGAAAGAATAAAATGTTTTCATTAGGAAGGTTGAGACTAGCAGTTCTGTAAAGTACTCAGTGAGTAAGACTATACCCATGTGCTTCACAAAAAAAGAATGACATTAACTGAGTTCGTTCCTTGATTTTGGGTCATTTCTATTTAGATTAAAATAGATATTGAATCAGTAGTAAAAAGAATGGAAGGTTCTTTTTTTGTCTTCAGTTGCCCTAGAAGAAGAATCTCAGAAAATGAGCTTTCTGGTTTGGGTGGGTCCAGAAGGGTTTGTGTTGTGAAGTACAGAAACAGGACTGGAGTAGTGACTGGGAGGCACTGGAATCACTTTTTCCCTCTTCTCATTCTCTTTCCAATTCAATGCTCTGAAGAGACTGTTGTTTATTAGCGTTAAGGTAGTGCCAGGAAGCTCCAACCGAAACTGTTGTGGGCAAATGTTAGGAGACAGTTTCTAACCCAGAGAGCTCACCAGTGTACAAGGTAAGGGATGGAGTCGGTAGAAGATTAACCGAATTCTTCAGGACCAAAGTCAGTGGCAGAGTTAAAAACAAGTCTAGAACCCACACCCTTTGTATTGGTGTGCCGTTCCCTCTCTCATCTCATCTCTCTCTCTCTCTGCCTCTTACCTACCATGGTGGCAATGTTTGAGCTGGTGATTCAGCTGCTAGCCCCTACCTGGTAGCTTGAAAACGCATGGCCAGGAGCTCCGTGCTGCTGGCACACCTCTGGGAATGCTGCAGAGCCCACGGGAGCAGACTCTGTCACCTGTCGGAGGAATTCACAGCACAGCCTCCTCGCTTACCTTGGCCTGAAACAAGAGTCTCCCCGTGCTGGGGAATTCGTTTCAGTTGCTTTCTCATCTGCTGAAGTAATAGGGTCAGATCAGTGGGGAAAGCAAAAATTACTTTCAGCTTTCCTGGCTCCCTAAGAAGGCTGCTCTCTGAATGTGATGTGGTTACAGCTCCCAAACTGATGTATTTGTTTCACAGCCATAGCTCTGAATGCACAGAGCAGGGCTACACAACAAAAAATGTTTACAAAAAGAGATACTTACCTAGAAAACCTAAAGCTAAAATAACAGGGTGCAGGTACACTCGGAGATATGTGAGATATAGCTGGTAATGTTTGTTCATAACAGACTCATCCTGTCGTAATAAAGGATCCCTTGAGCCATCTCAAAGCCTTATTTCAAAATTTATTATACTATTTAGCATACACAAGGTTAAGAAAATCAGCACCATAGCCAGATGGCTGGGGAATTGTATCATCCTGTTGCTCTCCTCCCTACTGCCAATAAATTTGGTGGCCAAGGCAGGCCACCACGTGCGAGATGCTGCCAACTGGGCCGGCTGTGGGAGTGAGTGCCTGGAGCTCTTCTGGTCTGCTGCTGGTCCCTGGGGACTGCCTCTGTGGTCTGGATGGGTAGTCTTAGTCATACATGAAGTTAATGCTGCAAGAGGAGGTCGTGACAGGAATGGGCTCAGAAGAATTGGCACTTTATCCACCCGTTAAAGAGGAGAAGTATTACCAGTGCCATGAGGTTGTTACAAAATGAATTAAATAAAGAAGAAAAGTCATATTCAATTAAATCATGCCCTTTTTCTCTTTTAGACAATGTGACACTGAGGCTATGCTTCACAGTTTATAGATTTCTATAGAAATTGGTGCTAATAGTTCAATTTTGTGTAATTATCATACTAGTATCATTGAAAATGAAGAATATGGGTAGAGGGAGGAGGAGACAATACTTCTATAAATAGTTAATATCCAGAGGAGGCAGATGGGGTAAAATTATATTTAGAGATTAAGCTGGCAGCGAAGTATCTCTGTGATCTAATTCCAGCTCTGACTTGGAGTTTCTGTCCATCATGAGATGTTGCTAAAGCTCACTGGGTTTGGGTTTTTATTTTTTTTTTAAATCTTCTACATGAAGATAATACCTTTCTCACTGGGGCTTTGTGACAATTCATATCTGTGTAACGCTTTGAAGCAGAGCTTGTAAAGTGCTAAGTATTATTAAGATGAGATGAGGAGAATCTCTTATCTCAAACATCAAGTTCTTCAGGGATAGGGAAGGAGGCAGTGATCTATTATCCATAATACTTCTCTTGAGACTTAAGTTTGATCAGCCTTGGTGTGATTCAACAAAACCCTGTTCAACTGTGGACAAATGGACATCTCTATTGTAAGTGATGAAATGGAAACTGGATAAAGGCAGAAATCGCCTGACACCGTCTTTGATCATAATCTATCTGTGCCTCAAAGGAGAACATAATAATACAAACATATTTGCAGGAGTAAGCCAAAAATAACTGCCACTGTTGTTCAGCCTGCATAAAGCCATCAGGACTGTGCACAGACAGTTGTTATTGTTGTGGTTGTCAGTGTTGTGTGGTGTTGCTCTGGCTGCCAAGTAGCTCGCTATGGGGGCTGTACTCGGGTGATGGGTCCCTCTTTGTGAAGTTTGGAAAGCACTTGAACATCTTTCAAAAAGGAAATGAAGAATTATGATAAACCGTCACTCGGTAGTGAGAAACACTTCCTAAACCATTTCTGGGTTAATTAAAAAAAAATAAATTAAGCTGTGTTTTCAGGCAAAAGCTTATTGAGGAAAAAAAGACGAGACAGAAGCAGCAGGATGGATGTAGATAAGTTTTAAGCAGTACCGCAGATTCTCATCAAGTCTTTGAGGAAGAACAGGAGCAAGTAATTTTGTATGCACAAATGCTCTTATCTGTCAATAACTGTGCTATGGAGCAGCCCAGAGACACACTCTAACATTCAGAGGCTATGCTTTGCTCTTTTGAGCTTTCTGGACATTATTTCAAGGCCGCTCATCACTGTTGCCCCTGTTGTCAATCAAATAAGCAGCATCTCACTCATTCACTCTTTCTGCCTGATACTCTGTTCTACATCCCTGTGCACAGGGTCAGCCTTTGCAGCCTTAGTGCCTTTTACTTAAAGGCTGCTCTTTACTTAAATGGTGGTTCAAAGAAACAGATAAGACCTTGAATTCTTCTGATTTGCAAATCTTTGAGCATTATGCTTTGCTTTTTAGAAGAGTTTCCTTTAAGTAAAAGACTGGGGAATAAATGCAGATTCCTAAACTAGCTGCTGTTTATTTGTTTTCCTTGTGGATCTGCAGCACCTCTCTGTGAGACATGATGAACCTTGATAAATATTGACAGGGAAGTAATGACAGCCCACTGCTGCAGTGCCACTTGTGTTATCTGTTGGACCCGATGTCTGCATTACTTAATAAAAATAAACTAATAAAATCTATTATATCCATTTGCAAGGTGACCTCTAAATTGTACCATAAATTCTTATCTTAAATAATCATGTACTTCAAAGAATGAGTGTGCTGATTGGAATAGAGTTTTTAGAGTATTTGTACTCCCCTAAGGACATATTTCAACCAATTTTCATTAATAATTAATCATGACATACTGGTTCTGGAAGGTTAACAAGAACATAACAAGTATAATACTCCCAGAATTACAAGCTTTGGGTGAACACAGCATGATATGTTGGCAGCCTTTGCTGCTTTTATCTGCTGTGGCCACTACTTGGGATGGGTATAAATAATGGACAAGGGTTCATTCTCTCTCCTTTCCTGCTGGGTCTCTCTATTCCCAAAGACATTTTTCCATGTCACTAATGATGGACTCATGTATGTGTTCACTTGTGACTCTCTAGTTTATATATAGGAATATAAATACAGGAAATATGTAAGGGGAGTACTAGCAAGAACATCTTTGAGTTTTCACCTTTAAAGATATAATCTCTTTTCAGAACCATCCATCTCTGTGAGAGGTAGTATTTTTGTATTTGCTATCAACATACAGTATTCCAGGACAGTCCTAATTGCATGCACCAGGTTTTGCCGTGCAGGCTGTGAGCCCTTCTGTGCTCACTAAGAAATCCTTTCAGGAGAGCCAGGATGCTCCTTGTTATTGATGTATTGTTTTTTCAATATGCACTTTGGAAATTTCAGCATACTAGAGGGTAAAATTGTGTACTGTAGAAGCTCTTAAAAGCCAGATTTTGCTAACCACAGACTTGTCAAAGGCAAGTATATAGGGCTAATGAAGGAAGAGTAATGGTACCTCGAATCTCACAGTGCTTTATATTAATTGCTCGCAAATGCTGACTGCTGGCAACTGTTCTACAGTCAAAACATAATGGACTTGAGAGGCCAAACTTGCATTTCTGCAATGGAGCAATTTTTAATAAGGCAGTCAAAATAATTGCAGAGGACATCTAAGTGTCTCTGCCCACCCAGCATAGTTTGGGAGGTCTACAGGAAAAGCAGTCTTCATCTTAGGGCAAGACAGGAGGAGGAGCAAGGGAGGTGTTAGCAGTTACTCTGCAGATGTCCTTTGGTAGGCTTGAAAACTGGCAACGGGCTGTTTGCAGCTGGAGAAATGACTTATTCTGCTCGGGGTCAAAGGCTTCATTTTCTCCTGGTCCTCACCTCAAAGCAGGTGTTTTTCAGACCCATGCAAGGGCATAACACCACCACTCCAGGTGTCTCTCCAGGCTTCTGGTACCTGACAGTCATTAACACCTACACGTGCAGGGTTTGAAAGTGTCAGTTTTTCTGTCGGCACATGGTAGGGTGAAAACCTTGGGAAGGTTTCAGTATTTGAAATCCTGAGCTGCCAGAGTTCAGGTGAAGGAGAAGATAGAGTGATGGTTTTTGTCAGACAGATAGACTAAGGAAAACCAGGTCTAGCTGTTACAGCGTTGACTTGCTATTTTGAGCGTCAGAACTGAGTGTTCATGCTTATTTTCATACGACGACTTAAACTCGTTCCAATGGGTAAAACAATGTTTTACATTTTTAGGGGGAGCATAAGAGGGTTCATATTAACAACATTTTATTCCATTAAAATTAAAACCTGTGTTACACTGATGCAAACACTACAAATGCTACATTATCAAATCTAAAAAAAAAAAGAAGCAAATGCTTTTGATTTAATAGTAATAATAAAATAATTGTGTAGTATGTAAATACAAGTTCCCTGGCATGTTATATACAGTTAAATTAGCTCTTACCACATTTTCAGATAATCTCTGCAGAGATGCAGGGTATGGAAAGAGAAGATCCAATACCCCAGCCCTTCTGTTGGCTTTTGTCTCAATTTACCGGCATAGTCATAGATGACACTCACGCAAAATATACTAGTTCAAAAACCAGAGCAGACAAATGGAGTTAAAATTCTAGACTTTACCTACCCAAAATACATTGCCTCTCTTTCTCAGTAGAAAAAGTAAAAGATATATTATAGACAGGGAATCATTGTTTATCTAGCCTGATAGATTAAAAAACACTGGGAGATTAATCAACAGTATGCCCTGGAAAACGGTCCTTGGGGACAAGGGAGAAGGGCAGAGCTGGCGGATCATTAAGGGTGCTTTCCGGAGAGCGCAAGAGCTCTCAATCCTGAGCTGTAAGAAATCGGGCAAGGAAGGAAAGAGACCAGCATGGCTGAGTCAAGACCTGGTGGTTAAAATAAAAGGCAAGATGGAACTGCACAGACAGTGGAAGTAGGGACAGATATCCCGGGAGGAGTACAGGAACATTGCCTGATTGTGTAGGGATGAGATCAGGAAGGACAAGGTGCAGCTGGAGCAGAACTTGGCAAGGGATGCAAAGAAAAATAAAAAGGGCTTCTACAGATACATAAACCAGAAAAGAAAGGTCAAAGAAAGCATACCCCCTGATAAGCAGCAACAATGAGCTAGTAATGACAGACGAGAAGAAGGCTGAGGTCCTCGACAACTTTTTTGCCTCAGTTTTCACTGGCAATCTCTCTCCACACAGCTCTCAAGTTGATGGCCCATGAGACAGGGACCAGGGAGACAAAGTCACTCCCATTGTAAGGACGGACAAGGTTTGTGACTATCTGAGGAACCTCAACACACGCAAGTCCATGGGAGCTGATGAGATGCATCCCAGAGTACTATGGGATTGGCTGATGCAGTTGTTGAGCTACCCTCCATAATATTTGAAAAGTCATGGTATTCAGGTGAAGTCCCTACTGACTGGAAGAAAGGTAACATCACACCCATTTTTAAAAAGGGTAGAAAGAAAGACCCCGAGAACTACCGACCTGTCAGCCTCACCTCTGTGCCTGGAAAGACCATGTAACAGATCCTCCTAGAAGATATGCTAGAAGATACCTAGAAGATATGGAGGACAGGGAGGTGATTCAAGAGAGTCAGCATGGCTTTGCAAGGAGCAAGTCCTGCATGACCAACCTAGGGGCTTTCTACAATGAAGTGACTGCATCAGTGGACAAGGGAAGAGCTACGGATGTCATCTATCTGGACCTTTGACATGGTCACCCACAACATCCTTCTTCTCCTAAGTTGGAGAAATAAGGGTTCGATAGGTGGACTGTTCAGAGGATAAGAAATTGGCTGGATGGTCACATCCAGAGAGTAGTGATCAATGGCTCCATGTCCGGATGGAACATGGTGACAACTGGTGTCCATCAGGGATCCGTACTGGAACCAGTGTTGTTATTAATGATATTGACAGTGGCATTGAGTGCACTGTCAGCAAGTTTGCTGATGACACCAAGCTGCGGGGTGCAGCTGATATGCCAGAGGGACAGGATGCCGTCCAGAGGGACCCAGAGCTAGAGCACCTTACCTGTGAAGACAGGTTGAGAAAGTTGGGGCTGTTCAGCCTGGAGAAGAGAAGGCTCAAGGGAACCTTATAGCGACCTTCCAATACCTGACAGGGGACTATAAGAAGGCATGGAGGAGATCTGTTCTCAAGGGTGTGTAGCAACAGGATAAGGGCTAATCTAGCTAGTTCTTTAACATGAGGACGGTGGATCACTGGAATAGGTTGCCCAGGGCGGGTGGTGGAGGCCCCATCCCTGGAGTCATTCAAGGTCAGGCTTGATGGGATTTTGAACAGCCTGATATAGTTAGAAACATCCCTGCTTATTGTATGGGGTTCGACTAGATGGCCTTTAGAGGTTCCTTCCAACTCAATACATTCTATGAGAGGGAGGGGAAAGCATGACTAGCACAGGGAGTCTGTGAGAGCAATGGTTTGACTTCATTTGCCTCTTCATTAAACTGACATATTTTACGTTGCTTTGTATTTTTGCTTACTTTTATTCTTTCTTGCTCTTCCGCTTTACCCTGAAACATATATTCTTCTACCTATAGAAGCAAAGTGAATATGCAGAAATGGAAAGGATGGCACATTATTATGTGCCTCTTTTCCCTTCCTGACTTTTTCCCAGCTCAAAAGGATTTAACATTTTGTCTGTAGAGGAATGTTTGCAGGTTTTTAGCATATGAAGCCTCAGGAGTTTTTAAGAACTGCTAATGGACAAATTAAATCTAAACCAGCAGCCTTTAAGACTTTGGGGAGTATTCTGTGTAGGAAACATTATTTCAGTGTTTCCTTTTATTCACTGGGAAGTGTGAGGACATTGTGCATGTATGTAGTCCAAAAAGCTGATATTTACTTATAGCACTGTGCTATGAAGATACTAAAGAATGAGCAGTCATAGCTCCTAATTAAAAGACATGGTAAGAAATATCAGGAGCAAGGAGATTTTAAGAAACAGAACTCCATTTTCCTGCATGTGTCATTAGCCATAGAAAATAGAGGAGAAATTAATAATTACAATGTATTACGTTAAAACTCGTTTCTCCCTTTGGGGCCACCTCCCCATAATCACATGGGTTAGTCAATAAAATGACTTTTTTGGGGGGTCTCAGCAGTGAGAGGCTGAGGTGGTCACTGTGGACCCATTGCGAGTTGTTGGGGGACTGGCTGCAGTGTCCCCAGCACAGCTCAGTGAAAGTTTTCTGGTTTGACAGTCGACTCATTTGGCTGTAGCCAATCCCCCTTTGACAAATGTCCTCTGCTGCCAAATTGCTCTTGTGTAATGCGAGCGTTTAATAACACTGCACCATGGCTTTGGGAAGATGTAAAGGCTTGGAGGGTGTTTGTGCGGCATTGCTTGTGGCAGGCTTTCCCCCATAAAAATCACTCTGTTGACATCAGAAGAGGTGTCTGTGTTAATCAGCTTGTGATCATCTTTATGAACAAGCTTGACATAGCTGCAGGCTCAAGATTCAAGGCAAGGTTTAAATCAAAATACAGACGATAGTCATTTTTGTGGCCAGCTCTGCACCCTGTGCTGTGACAGAGGAGCTGTCTCTACCTGTGGCATGGAGCATTCATAAAAGACCTTAAAAGCATCCTGCAGACCAAGGCAAAGCTGAATTGTGGCTCCTGCAGAGCTAGCCAAAAGATGAATCAAGACAGTCTTGTGCTTTTCACTGTGCCCTCTGTACCCAGACTGTCACCCTTAAACAAGCTGGGTGGTCCCAGGCTTGCCTGAAATTTAAGTATCCCCATAAATAAAAGAAGTTTGTTACAATAATTAGGTTTTAAAATATTGGAGATTTGTTTCTTCTCCACAAACACTTGAAGGTTTTCTTAAAAATTACTAGAAGATGTATGCAAAGTTCTTTTTTGCTTATACTAACAGTAAATAAGTTCATATGCAAGTTAACTTTGAGAAGATCTGAGCATCCCTAGAATGCTTCATGTTATTTCACCTAAGGTATGTACACAAAACCAAGAGTGAATGTTCCTTCCTTTTGTATTTAGGCAGAAACCAGGTAGGTTTCCACATTAGGCAACAAAAATTATAACTCTAGCAGAGTGATGGAGAAAGCTCAGTCAAGCAACTAAAATGTTGTCATCTTCAATAACTTTTCTTATTCTGCATGAAGGAAGCTATGTTGAAGTCTCAAAAAATTAAGTGAAATTACAGCTGCATTATGAAGCTAAGCTCTTTACGGATGGTAATAGAGGAGCAGGACTTTAGTAAATTCATAGTGGTTTGGAAATAGTAACAGAAGAAGTTTCCATCCTGTGACTTCATAGTTCCTATGATCAGATTGCAAGTTGTGGCACAGTCTGTAGCAGAAAGCATCTATTTTTCATTTTGCAGTTATCAGAAAGATCTGATAATTGCAGTAGATTTTACTGGGGGAATTTGGCTACATTCTTCAGGAGCTAATCCCTAAGTGTTTTTATCAATCATGTGCACGTAGATGGGTCTAGATGTGGCAGCCCTTTGCTCTGTGAGCAGCCTCATCCAGATTCACAGTGGCAGGGGGATCTTCCCTACCAAGAAGGACCAGCAAAAGGGCCTATGGCTCACTCCAAGGTCCTTCACAAACCCTGGACTCCTCTCCACCTCTGCCATCTAACTGTCCAGCCTCCTGCACAAGTTGCAGCCTAATCCAGCTGCAGACAGAAATACTGTGCAGTCGTTTAATCCTTTATGGTCCCAAATTGGACCAGAAGGCCTAAATAAAGATAACAATATTAACAGAGCTTTTCTGAACAACAGGATATAAGCAAGTTTGATTCTGGCAAAGAGTCGTGGACTGTGAGGTACAATTTGCCATGTTCATTTATTTGTTTTGATTTGCTTATGCATAATCTTGTCAAAATGGTGTTGTGTTCTTTTTTTTTTTCTTCGGTAAGGCTGTTGTATGAATGGGGGCTTCAAAGTCAACAGTACAGAAAGTCAAACAAGACTCGGTGTGTGCCATCTATAAGCAGTAGCTCTCTCACACACAAAGGAGAAAATGAAAACAAATGAAAACGTCCTTCAAAGACGGTGTTTCTTCTGCATCAAGATCACTGGCTTTTTGATGCAAGGGATGATTTCTGATATATATTCACAGAGAACAGTGAGAGCTTTGATGCTTACCCTACATGGTCTACGGTGATTTTAACACTACAAGTGTGAGGGAAGCCATGTACTTGGACTGTTCTTTGTTTTTTAAATTAAGGATTCATTATATTAATAAGCAAAACAGATGCATGGGGAAAGGTGTCCTGTAATGAATGTAGAAGGCTCTGTTACATATAACTTAGAAGAGCATTTGAAATGCTCTTTGGCTTTCCCTTTGTGGATGCTCAGCTACTTAACGTCAGTCAGTTTTATACTCACAATACAAAGCGAGTTCTTCTCTAGCGCCTATTACCTTGGCATTTGAGACATGCAGTGTGACAGAGGGTTTCATATTTCTTACTTCTGTCTTAGCCCATTCCTAGATGAACTGTGGTTATTGCAACTTGGGGGCCACTCTGATTTGCATCAAGTACCATCAGTCCCCTCTGCATCTGTTGAGTGGGCACCAGCCACTCCATCCATCTCCATCCTTTTTTCTACAAGCTCTACAAAGATCAGACAGCAGCTCCCATGTCCTCCCTCAGAGCAGAGAGAACAATAGGTTACCATAAGCATAACGAGCACAGATAGTTTAGTTCTTAACATCTTGATAACTTTTATTTTTAATTTCATTTGGGCTAATGACAGAAAAGACAATTAACCTTTTGTCATGAAAAGAGTTTCCCTCAATAGCTGCACTACAGATAAAGTTCAGGACAAGGAAGAAGAGGAAACCTGCTTCACTGTTTTGGGGGCCAAAAAAGCATGCAAATTTGTGCTGAATGCAATTGCAGCATATTTTTCATGTGCCCAGGCCTCTAGATGGACCTAAGTTGTGAGAATCAGAGAATCTGCATGCTACCTCTAGTAAGCAGGCGATACCATCTTTACATAGATATCACCTACCCCAGAGTGAAATACTGAAGTGAAATGTTGTCGATAGTAGTTTCTCTTTAACTTCTTTCTTTATGCAGGTTCAAGCAGTATTTACTGCTTCTCTAAAACAAGGTGCTTGTAGGAAACCTAAACCTCTGCTGTGTTTCCTGCAGAGCATAAAACAATATCTGCAACAAACTTCTTCAACGTTACCTGCCTGAAAGCCTGGAAACAAGTAATCCCCAGGGCTAACAATGCAATATCTCCATTCCTCCTGCCTGAAAATTTCTCTGTATCTCTTCTTTCTGACTTCATGGTAGAGCTGCTCCCAAGGATTGCTTCTTCAGGTTAATTTTTGGCTCATGTCAGCTGGAGTCTTCATCAGAAACAGCACAGTTGTTCCAGGAGCAAAGACTTAACCCCCAAAAGGCAGGTAATCAAACAGAGAAAAAGGGGAGATGATGCCACGAGATAATATTCTTCACCCAAAGCATACCACCATGCTATGTCTGGCAGTCTTTTTCTTAAAATGCCCTGGCCCAAAGCCAACACTGTGCTCTGGCACACGGGACCTGCGGAGCCCTCAGCTCTTGCCCTTGCTGCTGTGGTACCAATGTCTCCACTGCCCATCAGAACTAAGTGATATTTAAGCACATGAGGGAGAAAAGTGAGAATGCTGTTAGAAACACAAATGCCAAATATGACAAGATATTTAAGAACTACGTTACTTGCAAGCGGAAGGCGGTGCAGCCCTGTGTGACAAAGATAAGAACTGGTACTAGTGCCAAGCCTAGCTCGGGAGATTGTGACTTGTAAAAAAGTTTTGTCTAATGGGAAGAAAAGCTGAAGCAATCAGTGCTGCAAAGTGCTGACTGGAAGAATAAACATTAAAGAGATAAAGCAGACCAGAAGGCAAAAGCAATCAGATTCGTAGAAGAGAGCAGATTCTGATTTTATCTTATGGAAATAAATGCAATAAAAGCTTTCTAACTGGAGTTATATAGAGTTGCAATTTTTTTTTATGCAATAGGAGAAAAATTGATGCCAGTGGTTGTTTTAATATTTTATAGAACTGCTTTAGAAAATAAATTGAAATGTTTTTTATTTGCAAACAGAAGGTAAATGGGAGAACCGAAGCTTTTTACTAAACGTATTTTTTCTATTAGATGTCTTCACCCTATGGTTGGGTAGGTTTTGCAATGAGTTTTTAGGTACCATCTAAACATCACGAGCCAAACCATCTCTGAATGTCCAGGACTGAAAGTGTTAGGGACTGGAAATGCTTGCCTCTGTTTTACCACAGTGCTGGACTTTGTGGCCAAGAAAACCCATACCAGTGGCGCACAAGAAGAGCAGTGCTGGATGGATCAGGTATCACATGTTGGCATTCGCTGTCCTGAAGTCACTTTGGCACCCTGGTGATTTCAGAGCCTCTCTGAACATGCCTTAGTGTGGACCATCAATCTGACCTAATGGCCAGCATTCAGATCCTGTCTTGATGTCGCTAATGTAAAGCCTGTAGTGTAATAAAACTGATGGTGAAACTGCAGCACATACAGACATGTATAGCTTTTCCTTTGAAAAGTAAGGGAGCCAGCACAATGCTTTAAAGCAGTCATTTCCTTTTATCTGATAGGTAAAAAAACCCTAACCCAACTAAAAATAGCCAGGGCATTTTGCCCTATGATCTCTCTCCATCCTATGGATCAATATGTCCTGAGCTTGCAGCCCATACATAAATAGCTTTCATGGGTGAGATGACCTTGCTATGGAATAGATGGATCTTTAATCAACAGACCCATGGTACAGTGGTGTGTGTAGAGTGGAGGCTAACGGAGTTTATAAATAACTGAATTCGATTAAACTTAAACCAAGATAAATCAGAAAATATTTCCTCAAGCCTTCAAGACTTAACCGTCATGAAGACATCTTAGTACCACGGGAAAACCTTGTTGGTAGTAGCAGCGTGTTACCAAAATGTGGCAGTTCTTCTATTCAGTGACTATTTGGTTTTTGGAGGGGAGGCATAAAAATACACTCTTCTTTCCTAATGTGGCTTTGGCAGGTGGAAACTAGGGGGGCAGGAGGAGCGCAGAGCATGCAGGGATTATGATGAAATACAAAACTTCTGGCTGGCTGTGAAATGAGTCATCACACTAAATTCCTTTATTATTTTAATGGGCAAGGAAGGTTTGCACAGTTTTTATTCCTAAAATTATGAATAATTGAGGGTGTCTCTTTCTTTTGTAAAGTTGTGTTTCTTTCATCAGTAACGTGCATGGTGTCCCAGATGAGTCATCAGAAGAACACTGAGGATTACCTGCATGATTTTGTACTTTGGTCATTTGGTTGTATGCTAGGAAAATTGCATTTATTTTTAAAGTTAAGAAAGAACTGTTTTATTTGTTTTGAAATTTTGTTACTAAAATACAAGTTAATTAAAGGCTAGGCCTTAAATTAACAGATAGAATAGCCACTAATCCATTTTATATATATTATTTCCTTGCCATTTTTCTATCTTCATAATTAGGAAATATTTTTCTTCAGTAACATAATTCAAGAATTTAATAGGGATTGTAAAGTTTTCTGTTTAAGAAGCACAGAGAGCAGACAGAATTGCTATGTTTGTGCATGTGTGTAATATGTGAGGATACATAAGAGGAGGAAAACCCTTCATGCCTTTGTCCTTCCTCTCTGCAAGACTGCACCAAGTTAATGCAGCCATCAGTGAGGCCAGTAAGAAAGCATTTGAAGTGGGGAAAACCTGAGCATAATAAATAAAAAAACTCTGCAGCACGTAATGTCAGATATGTTCAGTTCTAAATTATATCTGGAGTATGCTGGGGCTTCTTTGTGAGAAAATTTAACTGGTTAAAAGAGGATAATGCACTTCACACACTGATACTGCACCAAAGTATGCTGTAGAAATGGTCCAAGTGTCCACTGTTATGTTGGTACTCCAGCATTCAGCACTGCGTTGAATTTTTGTGATTTCCATGCTGTTGGCGAGTCACAGGCTCTTTGTGATTCTCGGTGCATGAACCAGCCTGCCTGGGGAGAGGGGGACCGATAATTAACCTGGGCCATTAAGACAGCCAAATTCAGTCCAGTCTGACGGGTGTTCTGTCACACTTGGTTTATTTAATTTCTGCCTTGATTAATATCAACTTTTATTAGAACTTCAATTTACAATTTTCACACCAGTTTTAAGCAAAGTTCAAGTAAAAGTTGTAAAGAATTAGAATTAGGTGAAATCCTTCGTGTCCTGATTTGATTTCCGCCAACAGGAGAGTTGCGAGGGAGAAGAAACATCCATGGAAGTACAGAATGCAAATTGCTCAGCACGCAGTGAGTCCTGACACAAGCTGTGTGTTAATTTATTTAAAGCTCATGATATTGTAATGAATTCAGGGTTTGCTTGGCTTTGAGGGAGAAACTGTGCATATATCAGGTAGCAGTGGGATATAACGTTCAACCAGTTAGTGTGGCCTCTGCTATTGTGGAAAAAGCCCGTGCTGCTTCCTCCTTCACCCTTTGAAAGCAGCAGCATGGCTCCTCAGGAGTAAAATCAAATCCTTATAAAAGGAAAGAAGGGAAGAAGTCCATTATATAGGTGAAACAACATCCTCTGCCATGGCTTTTCATTCAGGTAAATTGCAAACTTGTAGGAGGAAAGGCTGAGCTATTTAAATTTTATGGCCATATAAATTATAGATAGAAATCACTTCTAGAATGGGCTGAATTACAATTGCCATGTTCAAACCGACCATTCAAATGGCAACTGATGGTTAAGTTTTGTGAGATGATGATCACTGGTATTAGTCGCTAGTAATAATTTTATTTAAATTTCAACAATGTCCAGAGACTTCAGTTGAGCTCAGAGCCACCGTGGAAGTCTCTACACAAACACCTGACTAGAGACTGTCACAACATTTTAGAGTAGGAGGTAAGAATTGTTATTATTCTCATTTTAGATATTTAGAGAGATCGAGCGATTTGGGAAACGGCTTTTGGGAAGTCTAAGGCAGAGCACTGCATGGCTGTTAGTAAGCAGGGGAGAAATCCAGTCGATAGTTTTGTGGCTGCAATTTAACTGTTGTACTTTTTAAAGCCAAGGCATTTTCTGCCTTTGCTTTTGGGAAATACTTGGTGTTACAGTTCATCTCATAAAAGACTTCTATTTAAATCCTTTGGCAATTTTTTCTCATGATTGCAAAGCTTGTTATATATATTAGTCCATAATCACTGTTCAAAGGCAACTGTTTCTTCCTTAATATGTCAGTATTAAGGCTTTTTTTCTAGTGTTATCTTTCAGTTCAGTACATAAATTTTGAAGTTTTCCACCCCAAGTCCATATAAGCAGAACAAGAGAATAATAAATATAATGTTAAATTATGCATGGCCCAATAGCATGTTAACCACTTTCATGTTCACCAAGTAAAATGGAGAAAAGCAATTTGTGTCTAAACAAGGGCAGCATTTTTATGTTGTGGAGGTCACTGGAACACATTGTACTCATTAGGTACGTGGCAACTTCAGTACGAAGTTGAATCCTAGATAAGCACAGGCAAACCTCTAATGGAAAGTCCACAAATGTATCAGCTGATTTGTAAAATGTAAATGTTTTATGTATAATAGAGCTTTAAAGCTGATATCTACTTATTCCTTCAACAGTCAGCCTACAAGCATCTAACCAACTAATGAGTCT